>JAWWUD010000197.1:0-124999 GCA_033964015.1 Scolanthus callimorphus
TGGCTCTTCAGGAGAAACTCCGGGAAGCTTATCGCGATTATACAACGAATAAGAGTAGATGTCGAGGCGCGCGTATGGGACCCACTGAATTCTAGAAGGCGTGTAAGACGCACAATACCATATTCGCTTTGTTTTCATGATAGAGTTTTACTCTGCTTCTTGTGGCTAAGGAATTGCAGCCAGCAATTTGGCATATTACTCAGTAATGTCAGCGATACGATCTACGCGATCATCCCCATTTGATACCAACATTATTTTCATCGGCACGTAGATGGATAGACGAAAATGGATGGGAAAGGCAGAGAAACGAATTTGTTTCCCAAAGCTGTCTGGACGGTCGCAATTCAAATAAACCACCCCCAGGGTGAGTTACAGGGATTGTTCTACAGGCGAGATCGAGGATTTCACTTCCTCGACTTTAACGCTGTCGTGGGCAATGACGGTTATTTTAGGTTTGTGAGAGGTGGTTTTCTCGGGCACGCAACTGATGCGGAGACATTCGGGCGTCTACCTCCGATGGGTTCCACCTGCAGCTCCCTTTCCCCCCATCTCCTAGCAGATGGCGGATATCCTGCTATCGAACCACTTCTGGCGCCTTTCAAGCGTCCTAGAGGGCGGCATGCACTTGTGCCTCGGGCGCTAACATAGAATCGGGACGAGCGAAACTACATGTAGAAAATCGCATAGGACATATTCCAATTCATCGCAGCGCTCCTCGAAGTTAAGAGCGGGAAGATTTGATTACAGAAGCAGTTTGCGTGTTTGTTTACGTATGTTGTAGTCGCCCTTACAAATAGGCGCCGTACGTTAATAACGCGCACACGGAAAGGTTTGCGCCAGTCCTGTAATGTGAAAACAGGCTAAAGGCAAATAATTTTAATTCTAGAAAATCGAAGTATATTATGTTACGTTACATTAATGTTATCTGTAAATTGTCATCCAACGCTTTTGATACAAAATTAAAAGTGTCTTGTCACGGTGGCGGGTACATGTTTAGTCCGCGCCCTTCAAATAAACAGGAACATGACTTTCAATCATACGTTCAGCCTCCTGTCTTACCATGAGCCTTTCAGAATTTAAAAACAAAGGATGGCGTCGGATTTTCTCTTGTTGTAATTCGCTACGTACGGCGCATGATTAGACCCGTCAACTGGGGAAATAGAGCCTAGTGATGACGGAATCTCGGTGGGGCGGGGGGGGGGGCACTTGGGCCTGGTGGCTGGATTTCGCATAATTCTTCCGAAGCTTCATTATTCATAGGATCTGCGTTTTCTGTCTTCTTGGTCTTTCTGTTATTCATGATCAACTCTTCCGCCGTGTGGGACGGACCATTAACATTTGATGGGGGAGTGGCAAATTTTTTTGGCTCGAAGTTTTTTTCGCGTCCAGTTTTGCTGCTCGATTTTTTACCCTAGAATGTGACTGTGCTCGATTTGTTTCCTGTATTTGTCTTTTTAGGGTTTGAGAATTACTTAAATTTAATTTCGCCATCAAAACGACAATTGATCACTTCAATAAAGTACGATTTCAAGCTCTCCTGTTATGTTAGCATTTCGCGAAATTGGTATGTTTATAGCATCCGGAACAGTTCGGGTTTTTTGTCACCGGACCGCTTTGTAAAGTTTCATTTTCCTTCTAACTAAACAAAGGCTTGGCTATATATTCCAGAGGCCGCCAGGCAGTGGCGGGTCCACGAGGGGCCACACATTTACGAACGAGGGCTGACCAACTGAGTTTACTTGTATGGTTTCTCGAAGCTCGTCGCGATGTTGAAAACTAACGAGGTTAGTGAAATTCTTACTTCTTGGAAACGAAAATCACGCTAAAGAAATGGAGTAACTGGAAAAAAAAAACACGTCACGGAAACTTTCCAATTATTAATCATAGCCCAGTACAATTTTAGTTTGTATACTACACCACAACATCCCCCTTATATGCGCGCGAAGCTGCTGCGATTTTGGACGTATCAGTTGAAAGTAAGTAAACCTTTATTTACCATTTCCTGACAGTAAATTTACTTCAATTTTGAACAGAAAGCTAAGACACTTGGCAAGCGCGCATCGCGAGCCGACCAAAAAACACTCTATTTATAAAGTCATCAGGTTCCCTAAAAAATAGTAATCAGGAGAGAGTTTGAGAGTGAGCTTGCTCGATTCTTTTTCGCTACCAGCTTTGCTTGCGCGATATTTTTTTTCTAGGTCAGAGGCTTGCTCGAATTTTTTTCTTGGAATCAGAGAGTCAAGAAGTTATGCACGAGTGATCACAATAGTTCACCACAATTAAGCGAACAAAAGATCGAGGCATTTGCATAATAGCACAGACCCTCTGTCTTTCACACCTTAGCACAGAGGATACAGAAAAACTCTAATAAATGCATTTAAGCAACACATCGAAGGTAGTATGCTAGAAGGGTTTGTATTTGAACAATTAGACTAGTTGTTCTCGTTTTCTATGAGTCAAATAGTTGCGCCTCGTTAGAGCGGTTTTCATTCGACTGTGAAACAAAAACTAGTAGTCAGCGTTTAATAGTGCCTACAAGTCATAATTAAAAAGGAGAATACAATAAAAATGACTTTCATAGTGTATAGCGCTATTCAAGCTGTTTATCAACATTGCCATTCTAATGCTAATGTGCCAATCGTAGATTGAATAGCGCCTTTTGTTCTGTGAACCAATCGATCTCTGGTTGGCACATTAATGACAATGGATGACGTCAGCGTTAACAGCGCTATATAGTATCTATTTCACAGTCGGATGACAACCACTTTATCTATTGACTCATAGAAAACTCGAACTCGTAGTCTAATTGTTAAATAGTGTGCCCCTCCCAAACTTTCTAGCTTCGCCCTTTGGTTGGTTCGTGATGCTTTTCTGTATGTGTTGGTGTTGGTCATGTTCTGTTATGCGTCTGGGTTCGTAATCGTAAATCTGAATATTTGTTCTCTTATCTAGCGTACCGCAAGTGAGGGCATCCTAGGCTTTGGTTCTCGCTACAATGACGCATGTGGGACTAATAATGACTGCATGACACTCCTCTCTCTACAAGTCGCCATGCTCATGATCATGAAACCGCTACCTAAACTCTTCACAGACGTCATCATTCCGTAAGTATGCTGAACATGGCCTGTGTCCGCCGCCATTTGACAGCCAACACGAAGTCGGCGAAAATATCCTTTTCCATCGGTTGACGAGCATATAGAGCAATGTTCTCGATTGAATTTGGTAAATCACATCTGAAACTTTGTTTTTAGATGATCATTGAGAGATTTCTACACGTAAGTCGTAACCTAATTCGTCTTCACCTGAAAGGGTAGCTTGGCAGATTCTAGAATTTAAGGGTTTCCTAAATGAGCACTATCATGCCAGCGGCCTTGTGAGACCGTAGGGTCTCTGGTAGCTCAGTGGTAGAGCGTCTGACTAGTATACAGAAGGTCGTGGGATCAAAACCCATCTAGAGACTCTGAACTTTGTTCTGAGATATTCGCGCGCTGAAAAAGTCCATATCCTGCTTGTAATATATTCACACGCGCTTGCCTTAATTCACTTTAATCTTCTAATATCGAATGAAAACAATAACAAAGGAGTAGCTGACACGGGCTCTTTGAGTGTGTCATGATGTGACTTGAATCCAACGAACTGAGCTACTGAACACTCTGTGGTGAGCAGGTCGTGGGAAAGTTTAAATCACCCAGTAGGGTGTAATTCTAGATTTTCTTGAACTTTCATGATGGCCAGGAAAAGCCGCTCCGTAAAGCCATTATAGTTCATTAATCGCTGTTTTATCTTGCATTTTTCCAGATGGCTAAAGCGTATGTGGCGTCAAGGCTGTTGTTGTTGGCGTAAGAGCAAAGTAGAAGAAGCGGGTGATATTAGACACGAAGTGGAGGATTTTCTTACTTACGAGCTCCACAAGGAACCAGTGGGGGATTTCACACTATCAGAATACACTGAAAAAGGTAAGGCTCTATTTAGAAATTCGTGTTTTTCTCGTCATTATGTTTCGATAATAAGCCTTGTTCATACGAAGCGACTAGTCCGTTTGAATCAATCTCGCGTGAGTCAGCGTGAGTCAACACCAACTGCTCCAGGCTGATGCGAAACAAATCTAACAAGTACCTTTTTTTTAAGGGAATTGCCTTAAACTGAGCCTTACAGCGAAAGTAGAAAAAGGCGTCACATACTGGACACAATTTTGTTTTCCTCCTTTGCGAGCCCAATTGAGAACAAAGAATAGAGAAATGAGACCTCAGTTCTGAGAACAATGCAAATTAAGATGTCCACTGTGCCAATCCAGAGTGCTCAAACTACAAAAGATCCCGACAGATTTCGACTAGGTGCCATTGACGACCAATTTAAAAACATTTAGTCGCCAAAAAGCAATATTTAGTCGCCACGTTAGCGTGGATTTTAGCCGACCTTAGAAAGATGGGGTGCCACGTGGCGCCAATCCCCCAAATTTAGTCGCCATTGGCGACCCTATGGTCGCAGTGTCGGACCCTGATTAGTAGCGGGTTGAGTATCATGCGAATTAAGCAATAAAAGTACTTCCGCGTGCTCTCTGCTTTCTTACAAACACGAGGGGGATGTTGGGAGAACTGATCAAAACTTGAAAGACACGAGCCGAAGGCGAGTGTCTTTCAAGTTTTATCAGTTCGATCAACATTCCCCGAGTGTTTGTAAGAAACCAGAGAGCACGCAGAAGTATTTTATTGCTTTTAGAAAATAACATACACATGCGCGACAACATTGCGTGACAATCGTGTTCTCAGGTCTCTTACAAACACGCTTTTTAACCAATCAGAATGCGCACATTCACAATACAACATAGGTGTTATTTTCTAAAAAGCATTGACACAATTTAAAGAATTTAATTCATTTGATAATACCTGGTAGAAAATTGCACTATGGACTTTGCCCGCATTGGAAAGGTGTACGTAACATACGTCCTAGTTTATCCTCTTATGACTCTCGATAACACTCGTCTTTCGCTTGTAGTACTACAGTATGGATTCCTCATGGTGAGTAAACTCTACAGATTCAGAGTGACAACGCGATGATACATGGGGGTAGGGTTAGGAAGCAAAACGACGTACTGTACCCCTCCCCCAACACACACACGCACGCACCCGCCAGCATTACTGACGTATTATACAAGAACACTAACAAGCATAACTAAGTCGCATAAACTATCCCGCCCTCTCAGTTCCACCGTCATGGGTATGCTCTCCGCAGAGGAGAGGTAAACGTAAACAGAAGCACCACCAGGACGGAGCGCCTAAATAATTTCGTTACCTATCATTCTCAGTAATATGTCAATGTTTATGCTGACTACCCTGGCAATTTAGGATTTTCCTACGAATAAAGTTAATAAACTATTTATTACTACTGTTATCCTGCACAGTGCATTCTTTCACGCATAAACTAAATGTTTTTTTCTTACCTGCTTTTCTCTGCAGCTATTCGCCGCTGCCTTCCCGCTCGCCCCGCTCATTGCCCTCCTCACCAACTTGATTGACATGAAGATGGACGCCCGCAGGTTATTATGGGTAAACAGACGACCCATCGCCAATCGCGCAGAGGATATCGGTATGTCGTAAATATAAGTACAGAGGGAAATAATTTTGAAATGATTTTTTAAATAAAGAGCGACATTACTTAAGGAGGCTGCCTACAATTTTTTCTGCTCTCCACCACCAAACTTTGTTTGCCTGCTGTTCAGGCTCAAAAACCTGTACCGGTCTGAACTTTCACATGGTTACCCTGGAGGGTTTGAACTTTGTTGTAGTGTGCATTTTGTTGTGATCGGAGTTGCTATAGTAACGTTATAACCACACCCTTGTTTATAATACGCAGCCATCAGACGCGTTGCGCGACCTAAACTTTGAAAATGACACCCCTCACACTAATCCCTGAGTAGCTAGCATTAATCACAGCAAGTTTGGATAGAATTCATTGGGCCGGTTTTGTGTTATTCGAACGGACTTTTTCAGGCTCCAAAATGGCAAAGCTATTTATGCCGCAAATATTTCCTTGAAAAAGAATGGCTAATATCTGCGAAATTAAGAAATCCTTGCCGCCCGAATAATCTACAAACCCAAGGCAATGTACCAGCCAAATTTCACTTCTTAGAATGCTTCCGATTTTGTTTGGCATGTGTTCACGGAAACTGCAAAATTTGAGAAATTATATTATAAATCTTCCGTTTGTTATAAAACTTACACTTTTCGCCTCTGACGCAAATCTCGCAAATGACAAAAACCGGCTCGAGCAAACCGAAAGAGTAGTGAAGTTTAGCATTTTTTCTCGGTGCCTTAAAATACTTCAATGAACTCAAGACTTGGAGGTTATCTTTGGTATATATTCAAGAATAATTTACGGAAGTATCAAAAACTTTTTCATATGAGATTTGCGTCAGAGGCGAAAAGTGTAAGTTTTATAACAAACGGAAGATTTATAATATAATTTCTCAAATTTTGCAGTTTCCTTGAACACATGCCAAACAAACTCGGAAGCATACTAAGAAGTGAAATTTGGCTGGTACATTGCCTTGGGTTTGTAGATTATTCGGGCGGCAAGGATTTCTTAATTTCGCAGATATTAGCCATTCTTTTTCAAGGAAATACTTTGCGGCATAATTAACTTTGACATTTTGGAGGCTGAAAAAGTCTGTTCGAGTAACATAAAATCGGCCCAATGAATTCTCTCCAAACTTGCTGTGATGAATGTTAGCTACTCAGGGATTAGTGCGAGGGGTGTCATTTGAAAAGTTTAGGTCGCGGAACGCGTCCGATGGCTGCTAATTATAAACAAGGGTGTGGTTATAACGTTGCTATAGCAACTCCGATCACAACAAAATGCACACTACAATAAAGTTCAAACCCTCCAGGGTAACCATGTGAAAGTTAAGACCGGTACAGGTTTTTGAGCCTGAACAGCAGGCAAACAAAGTTTGGTGGTGGAGAGCAGAAAAAATTGTAGGCAGCCTCCTTAACTTCGCTCTTTAGGAAAGGAGCTCGTGTGAAGTACACAGTTCGCGCGAAAATGACTCAAAAGAATAACTAATACTGCATTCACACCAACTAAACAGGTTTAACTAAACATGGTTTAACTAAACACGGTTAAATTTCCTGTGGCGTTCACACACAGGCCAAACTTGTTTAAGATGTTGCTTAAAACGTGTTTAGTTGGGTCACGCGCGCGGTGTGAACGCTCAAAATCTAATCGCGTTTAGTTAAATCACTTTTAAACATTTAACTTTTTGGTGTGGATGGGGTATAAGACAGTCAGTTACATTATGTCGAACTTTGTTTTGAAAATAAAATTAAATAAAATTACGAACCCTAATGAAGCCCATCAATTGTTATGTTTCCCCAGGCATGTGGTACGGTATCCTGGAATTTCTCAATATCGTTGGTGTGGCCACCAATGGTTTCCTGGTCACCTTCACCTCCGACTACGGAAATAACTTTGAAGGCGTCAACGTTCTGTCCACAACAAACACCACCATCACTATACCAGGCACCAACACTACAATGATACAGCGAACTGTAGTCCAGGAACCGAGCTTCAGCAAGCTCTGGTTACTCATTGGGTTTGAGGTACGAAGGGGTATCGGAGCTTCGAAACCCGATTCTGGATCGTCCTAACAAAATCATTACGCAAAGCATAGAGCTGAATATCAATTGTTTTCAATGAGAAATCTATTGTCCTGTCATTGGCTTATTAAACAAGGTTTCTTCCGTCGAAGCAAGGTGGTTTTCAGCACAAATCCTCCTTGGTCGAAAGCACTTTAGTGGCATAGTTTGCCCGAGGAAATGTAATGTTCACAACGAAGCTTGAACATCAAATTTCCAATTTCAACTATCTCGCGATAGTGCCTTTTTAGCGAAATATAATTGGCTGATAGTCTTGTCACATGATCTCTCTCGACACCAGTGAAACTACGCCAAATTGTAGCGTTGTTATATGATTGCAGTGAGGGACCTCACATAGAATTTCGTATACTTACTCGTCTAGAACTATAAAATGTATCTATACCCCATCCGACTATACTGACGAATGTTTTGTGTTATTAGCACATCGTGTTTTCGATCAAGTTCCTAATTGCTTGGCTCATTCCTGACACACCATCAGATGTCAAGCTCGCACAACAAAAGGTAAGTCCGAGATGTCGTGTCTATAGTACATAGTCATGGGCAGGCGAAAAAAAAAACCTTTGCAGTGAATATTATTGATTTTTGGATTGGGATAGAACGGTTTTCTTATGACTCTAGGTAGGTAACTTTATTGGTACTCAAATTGTACAGTGACTTTGGTTCGAGTGTATATGTTATAAAGGTATACAGGTAAAATCGTTGCATCGTGACCCGCGTTTTCGAAACGTCGATTTGTTTTTGGCGTTGCTGTTCCGCCAACCAAATCTTATGAGGTAGTCAGATTCTTGTCCTGTTTCGCCAGGGTAGTCGCCTGGCTTTTCGTCGCCTGGTTTTAGCTCAGAGGAAAGCCAGTTGACTGCACTACCCGAAACAGGGCAATAGCAAGGGGGCAATAGTTTCATTGGCTCAGATAGCTTCATTGGCGGAACAGCAAAGTCAAATATCAAAAGATGATACTTTGGATACGTGGGTCGCGAGGCAACAGTTTTAGCTGCAACGTGCGCTAGGTGTAAGCCCTGTAATGAGAATACATGCATCCCCGTGGTTCTTTTACGCCCCTCTAGTTCCAGTTACTCTAGTGTCGATAAGGTAGCACCTTCCAGTGTGTTGATCCGGCTGGGGTTTGAACCTCCGCCTCCCAAATAAGAGCCCTAATCACTGTTTGGGTTTATTCGTCTTATCAGTTTGCGATTGGTTTTACAAAAAGGAAATTGGGAAAGTGCTATTTGGAACAACGTGAGATTAATGCAAAATGAACTAAGACAACGGAACGGCTCGCTCGGCGTTTTCACTAGGCCTTTCCACAACTGATTGTCGCGAAACCCGAGGAAGTGACTTTGCCAAGGAAGGTAATCTTCTTACGCCGGTTGTCTTGGGATTTAGTTTGCACCAGTTTGTTCATTAAAGAGCACGTGTCAGCCACTCCTTTTGTTATTGTTTTCGTTCGATATTAGAAGACGAATTACGTGCAGAAATCTCTAAATCAACATCTAAAAACAAAGTTTCAGATTTGATTTACCAAATACAATCGAGAAAATTGCTCTATATTCTTTTAATCAGCAGATGGAAATTGATGCTTTCTCCGACTTGGATGTTGCTATGCTGTCAAATTGGCGGCTGACACAGGCTCTTTAATGGCAAGGCAATTGAGCAGTAAATTCTGTATTAAATGCACATTGATTAATCATCGACACAGCTGATATCCACATAATTTGGTCACGTAGTTCGGTTAACTGAGGAGGTTACATGTCTATGGCGTTTTTTGTTTCTGTTTGATATTTTGCTTGGTGTTTTGTTCAATTGATCACCACCCGATTAGTGGTTTGTGTTCATCGATCACTTCTTGAGAACCCACTCCACTGTCAACTTAGTTCCTGGCGTCATGGTTGGTTTTCGGCAGTTGACCCCGAACCGGAATGGAGCAATCCGGTTTTCCAGCTGTGTGGGATCCCTCACGATCAAGCCTTGGCCCTCCGCCAGTTTCTTCAACGATGGCATAAACTTCGGTATTGGTTTGGAGACTGGAAGGAGACTGGCGCGCAGATAGTCGAGGAAGTATTCCATAAAGTTATAGTACTCCATATATGCCACACAGCCGCCTGAGGAAGCAATTATGTGATTTCCGGTGTCATTCAGGGCTGTCTGTCTGATAGGTGACAGGTATACTCCAGTAAAATCAGGATCGCCCCCTTCTGCTTGTATTGCCAACGGAAATATTTCTGGGAAATACGCAAACCAACCCTGTGCCTCTGTAAGAATAACAGAGCACGGATTCGACTTGTCCAGCAACGGTGTTGCGATGCGCAGGAGATTCAGGAGTGGAATGTAGTCCCATAGGTTAGAGGTCGTGATCCGGTCGAACTGTGATCCGATTGGTATCTCATGTGGTAGATCCAAGCAGTCTCCGAGAATGCATTTCATCTTGACTGCTTCCGATTTCTCGAGCCTCGTAGCTGTTCCCCGAATGACTTTGGCAATATATTTGCCGTAGAGTTCCTGGAGCGAGCTAGCTTCGGGGAAAACTTTGATGGCAGCTCTGTAATCCCAGCACGAGAAGGGAAGTCCTTCTTCAGGCACACAGTAGTGTAGGTCCTCTACACCTTCTCCAAATTGAGGAATAAAACCCGTCAAAGAGACGTTCTCGCGGCCAAGTCTCACGGTGTCCGTTTCTACCTGAAGGACCCCATGTTTAAGCCATTCCTGGGCTGATCTCTTAAATTTGCAAGGGATCACATCCTGATACAGCGCGAGTGCGTTCTCGAATGGTTTTAAAGCCACAATTCTCTGTTCTTGGAGTCGAATGTGAGGGAAATTTGAGAACAAGAGCCAGCCTTTCCAGACGGTCTTGAGCCTGGTGAGTTGCTTAGCCTTTACGTGCAGGATGCCTCGCGTGATGAGTTCCAGATTTGAAACTCTTGTGAGATCTTGTAAGGCAGATACCAGGAACGCATGGTCATCGGCACTTAGGTATAACGAATACCATATTTGGGTGACCGAGTTTGCTTTGCTCTTGCCTCCTATCATTGGGAAAAAATTAGAATCTGTAACTTTTTTAGAATAGAAATGATGGCGGGTTATGCAAGACTAACCCTGTTATCAGAGGTTTCTTTCCGAGAGAAACGGGCGCAAACCAAAACAACATGCACAATACCGGACACGCGTACAGCTTTGCTAGCTAATAAAAGACTCAAAAAGAATCCTCTGCTAACAGGGTAATGCAAGTCAGAGTCCATCTGCCCTTTCATCTGTTCCTAGATACGCAATCATGTGGACTTCGGTCTTTTTTCTCTTTCCCCAACTGCGCACCCATATAAGACGGCAGCCGCAATCTCGAAACCAGACCGGGTTTTCCTTCAGTAAAAACCCTCTATCTTCTGCAAGCGGCGGAAAGATTTCTCTCATTTCTACTAACCCGAGCGCTTGTGCAGCTATCGAGGTACGATCAAGCTACAATTGCAGTCTGTCATTTAGAGCTTTAACCCTGTAATCCTAAACTTTCTTGTCTTTCTTGTAGAACGGAGATCGCAAATAAAAACGCGCTATATGTTTATTCTTGTTCATAACTTCTTACAAGCTTCTCTACCAGCTTTTAAGATCTTTATACAGATAGCAAATATACGAATTACAATATTACTTTTGAAGAAAATGCTAACACAGAGGACAGGACATTTGCGGCCTCTCAGTCGACGATCAAATAGCCAGCGTAGGGCGCCTCGATTTCGTGCGCGCCTGGAATCTGTCTCGGAAAACGACTCCTCTCGAAAACAAACAGAGCCGGCTACGCAGGCTAACGATCAAAACACTGAACTGTCTTCTACAAATTAACATAATCGTTAATGAAACGGGAAAACGTCACTCAAATCAATAGTTTTAAAACAATAGTTTTCTGCTTGTCCGTGGCTATTCTTTGTAACGCAAGGGACATTATTCACTGTAGTAACATTTCTATTATTATGTTCTCTCTTTGTATTATTTTCTCTCGTGTCTATTCTCAGCTTTTATAATCAAGTAAAGCAGAAGCACAACTCTTGCCAAGGCACACATACATATGTCATTCAGCCCAAATGTCACCTGCCCGGTGTACTCATTAGGAAGCGAAGCCAGGGAAAGACAAACACTTCTCGGGTCTGCCACGCCGCACAGCAACAGGTTTAGTGGGCCCGTATAATCATTTCCTTCATTCATCGGCAAGTTGATCAGATCTACTGCTGGGGTATTTCCCCAGTAGTATATTGTGTTAAAGGGGCATTCATTGCCACTCTGAAAGTGAAACGCCATTTTTAGGTAAACCTCAGCTATTCTTCCGTTTACTTCTAGACATCGAATCTTGTGCGACTTCCAGCTCTTCTTCATGCATTCGTTGCTACAAAACCACGCCGTGAGACAGTTAGAACATTGTTGCATGTTTTCTCCCGTCTTTCGACATCCGTGACAGTGGAATTTAGCCGAGGCGTTATCACAATCGATCTTATGGCGATATTTGTCTGCCCGCAGACAATTAACTCCGCAGTATTTCGCCTTTTCGCATACATTGCATTTAATCATTTCCTCCTCGCTAATATCTGTCCAATCACATCGCCAACACATGTTCTTGGAAGGTAACATAACTTCTCGCTAACGTTTCCCTCGAAGAAAGTTAGAACTGCTGAACTGCTTATTTAGAGAACATTCAAAAGGAAATTAAATTTGCTTGCTCAGCATTTCTTGTCTGCTGTCAGTTTCCGGGCCAGTTCCAAGAATTTGATTGTCTATTTCTGGTAGGTGACTTCTAGGCGACTACCTCGTGACCACCTCGTGAAAGTCACGAATACGCAGGGGGGAAGCGTGTCAAGTGGCCGGCGAATCCTGCAATCCCCCATCATCACTAGTTAATTTGTTCAAATAGAGCGGATTTCACATGACTGTCTAGACTTGTTATGTAATTGCGATTGCTTTGCGTTCTCATTGGCTACTCGTTTTTCTCAGCCAATCAAATTCTTTAGTAAATACAATTGCGTAATTGGTTCGGCTTGTGATTGGCTGAGAGAAAAGCCATTTAGGAGCAAGTGGTGATTTCTCTCGATTCTGATTGGCTAGTGATTGCTCAATTGTAATTGTTTTCACGACAGTCATGTGAAATCCGCTCTAATAAGCCCGGTTTCTAGCCGCTTGCGTGAGCATGCGACCCTTCCGGGTTGTGGATTGCGTGACTGGAGCCTAGCGAAGGCTGAAAATCGTGCCTAGTATAATAACTACTACTCAAAATGTAAAAAAACAACATGTAAGAGAAAGAATGGCTAAAAGAAAAAAAAGCTCCTCAAAATCTAAGCTAGTGATAATGAGTCGAAACGTTTTCTACGCCATTGCCTTGCGTATATCAGGTCAGCGGGAAAGGACTGTAAAACCAACAACAAGAACAACCATGCCAAAAGATAAGGATAATAAAGATGATGACTAATAATGACCGGGAGGATGAGAATGAGGATGGAGATATTGATTGGGACGAGAATGAAGACGAGGATGGGGAAGGGGATGATGACGAGGATTGTGATGGGGATGAGAATGAAGATGAGGATTGGGATGGAGATGATGACGAGGATTGAGAAGGGGATGAGAATGAAGACGAGGAATGGGAAGGGGATGATGACGAGGATTGGGATGGGGATGAGAATGAAGACGAGGATTAGGAAGGGGATGATGACGAGGATGTGGATAATAATGAAGATGGAATAGTGGGATTGGGAAGGGGTGGTAATGGGCATTTACATTTTATTGCTGTTCAGATCTGATACAAAGATGGGAGTGGAGATGAGGATAAAGATAAGGATGGAAGTGGAGATGAGGATGATGATGAGAATGAGGTTAAGATGGACTGCTTACAGCCCCCGACCCGTTACCCTTGGCGCTCTCTCCTCTCTTGTACTGAATAAGTGGCTCATCTCCAGTGTAAGAACTCACCAGCTGCGTCACAAAGCTTTCTTTGTTTGTTAGAACGAAGGTTGAACCAATCATGATTAAATAGTAACTAAACACAAAGGTGTGTCCTCGGGGAGTGGTTCTTACACTGGCGATGACCCGAATAAGTCGAGATCGCATTCCAATTGAACAATAAGCACGCTAGCTATGATGAACAGCGGGTAGTGTTTGACTCAGTTGACTGTTGCACGAGAAGGGTTACTTAGATTCGCGAAAAAATCTAGATTATCTCGTATCTTGTCCTTGTTCCACTATGTGGAGCATACCAAGCCTCGTTTCCATGTTTGAAATAACACCAGTGCTCAAAGCGTTAACGGAAGCGTGAGGCCTGGTACGTTTGCGGTTTTTGGAGGTTTACCGAGATGTTCTTGCATAAGGTCTATAGGAATTGCTCTCGATGTACGGATGTTCGACTAGCAGTCTATGGATGACGATAGGGATGATGATGATAGATGATGGAGGCCTCCTCGCTCAGACCCTTATACCAGGGAGTTACTAGCAGTCTAAGAATGAGGATGGGGATTAGGATGATAAATGACGGAGGCCTCCTCGCTCAGACCCTTGTACCAGGGAGTTACTAGCAGTCTAAGAATGAGGATGGGGATGAGGATGATAAATGATGGAGGCCTCCTCACTCAGACCCTTGTACCCTGTATATCCGGATTCTAGGAAGGCGATACGTGTCCCGATAGCGTTGTCAACGGGGTAGGGGTAACATCATAGGAATGATATGCCGTATGCCTAGTGCTTTACTGAACCTGACATTTCCTCCGTTTCGTTTTCTTTTAGGAACAATTCCATGTTGCCGATATTCTGGCCAAAGCTGGTGTCACTAAAGGACCCGGGAAAAAGCTGACCGAGTCGTCCAGTGCGCACCGTCGTGTCTCACCTCGGGAGCCTGGGGCGAGAGATGCTCCACTTGAGGCAGTACTAGTGGAAAATCCTCCCCAGGCCTCAGCCCATTCCTCAGAGGAGAGAGAACGAGTGAGGCCTGGGGCAGGTAGACGTCTAGACCCACTTCCGGTTAGTTACACTTCTAAATTGAATAGCGGCATTACACATAAACTTGCGTAAGGATGAGTTTGAGACGGATGTGTTTTATCCTATACGACAAACAAATGGCCATTGATTTTTAATGATGGTTCCAAAGTGATTACATCGGCACAAAAGCTACTACAAAGACTGCCTCCTTGTTGTCCGGTCCTAAAGCCTACCTGAGAAAATGGTCTTTTCCACTGGAAAGCTCGTATTCATCAGTAGCTAGGAGTCATTTCATGGATCTAAAAGATGTCTTTTTTACAATAGAAATGTAAATATGCACAACGAAGGTTTAAATACTTAAAAAGTGTTTTTATATCGTTAGGTAGGGCTATGATTATTTTAAAAAATATATACCGTCCTCATTGAAACGGCGTATGTAACGCCCAACCTCTGTTAAGAGAAGTTTGTCCGCTTATTTGGGGTCCAACTGTAGATCTTATCCCCATGTCAAATTGCGGTTGAACATTTTCATAGAACACCGTTAAACACTCACAAACCGTAAGTTAAAGAACCCTAGTCAGTCACTCTATTTGTTACTGTTTTCAAACAGACGAACTACGTGCAGAAATCTCGAAATAAACATGTACAAACAAAGTTCTTTTTACCAAACTCCATCGAAAATATGTAGTTTATTATATGACTGTGACGTCATTTTACCATATAAGGTCAAAATCGAGTGCAGATATGGAGCCGTATTGCACGGCAAAAGCCGTATTACACGGTCGAAAGCCGTAATGAAACCGCTTAAGGTGACTCGCTCGAAATGGTTTGTGCGTTCATCTGTGTCCAGAGCTGGATTACCAGGTTATACATATCGGGCTATAACGTTTGCGTTTTTTTTGCCGATTCCAGTAATTCTTTTTGTAAATCAAGCGCAAATGACAGTAGATTAACTGCGAATTCCCCGATCTTTGCAATCTTTTTCATCTAAGTCACAATTCTTAAATACAAAGACGACCCCATAGTTTTTAATGCCCTCTCATAAAAAATCTTGCAGATATTTTCGGCTTAAATCTTGGCGATGCTCATTAGAAGACTTGAACTTTCATCTGGCCAAGTTTCAGAAAACTCGTAGGTCAGAAATGTATCAGCGAGGTCGATGTCGAAGACGCACCACAAATTAAGTCTTTCACTAAGGCATGAATGTAAAAATTTCCTGCGCACTAGTTATAGCCCGATATGTATAACCTGGTAATCCAGCTCTGGACACAGATGAGCGCACAAACCATTTCGAGCGAGTCACCTTAAGGCTGGTTTCCATATAGTCGTATCTGTCTCATCAGTCGACCGTGAAACAAAAGAATAATTCTAATTTTCATTGTTTCACGGTCGACTAATGAGACAGATACGACAGATAAGACTATATGGAAACCAGCCTTAACGAACCGGTTTGGCGCGCGCACTTGAATGGCTTCCCGATCACGTGCTAGTCAGATCACGTACGTTTTCTAGTGAATCTTGTAAAGAAAAGAAACAATTTTGTTTGTCGTATAATAAATAACTCATTAGATGTTTTTTCATGTAATACTGGCGGGACATTTTACTCGTTGCGCGCATTTTCCTCACCCCTGCGGGGCTCGGGAAAATACGTCCGCAACTCGTAAAATATCCGCCAGTATTACATGAAAAAACATCTAATAAGATATATGCATGATCTAATTCAGCCGCTGTAAATGGCTGCTTTGTCTGGCTCGGTATCTTCCTAGGTTGACAAAATGGCGGCTGACTAAGGTTATTTAAGTTATTCCGTAATGTTCAGTGATGTCCAGTGAAATTCTTGACCCGGGTCTTAGCAAGTAATAATCGGAACAAGAATAGTATCCATATTTATTCACTCGCAGTATTTATATTTGAAATAAACGGAAGTATACTCAACATTGTTCATTTTTGTTGTTTCTTCAAACACTGCTACAGGAGGGAAATTTTAGCCAATTGAAAACGTTCCTCGTACGGACACATCGCAAAGTATTATACATTTAAACAACATTTAAAAAGAATAACAAATAAGATGCAACTTTTAATCTTAAACAAACTCAAAGAGCTTGATGCTTGAACTGTCCAACATGAATTATTAAACAAGTCCAAAGTGCCAACTTGGCCACTAGGTTTGCCTGACAGCCATACCTACCAACACAGGATTTTTTTTCTGTCCGTTGTGTTGTTCAGTGTTCTGTCCAATGTGCAGCTACTTCTATTGTTCTATAGACAATTAACTTATTGTTACTCAATCTGTGCCACGTAAAACAGCGTTATCGTTTATCGAGGATCCACTCCACGTTTGTCGATGTTATCACACTTCGGGTTGGTTTTCGCTAGTTGATCCCGTACCGGAATGGAACAATACTGTTTTCCAACTGCGTGGGATCCCTCAGGATCAAGCCCTGGGCCTCCGCGAGTTTCTTCAGCGATGGCAAAAACTTCGGGATCGGTTCTGAGGCCGAAGTAAGCAAGCACGCAAATAGTCGAGAATGTATTCCAGCAAGTTGTAGTAGTCGATGAAGCCATTAATGTCGTTTGAATAAGCGATTGCCTGATCTCCAGTGTCATTCAGAGCTGTCTGCCTCAGGTTTGACAAGGGCAAACCAAACAAACCAGGAACACCCGCTTGAACACCTGCATCTAACACGAATTGTGGACACATTTCCATCCACGTCATTGTCTCTGTGAGGATGACAGAATATGGATTCATTTTATTCAGCAACGGTGTGGCAGCCCCTAGCAGTCTAAGCAGTGGAATGTAATCCCATAGGTTAGAGGTTGTTATCCGGTCGAACTTTAACCGGCTGGGTATCTCATGGGGCAGATTCAAGCAGTCTCCGAGCATGCATATAATCTTAACTGCCTCGCCATTCACGAGCCTCTCGGCGGCAGCTTGAATAACTGTTGTGATATAGTTGCTGTAGAGTTGCTGTAGGGAGTTGGACTCGGGTAACGCTTTCGCAACAGCTTTGTAGTCCCAGCAAAAGAAGGGTCCAGCAAAACCTTCCACACAGTAGCGTAAGTCTTCTACACCTTCTGAGCGCCTAGCGATAAACCCAGTCAGAGAGACGTTCTCGTGGGTAAGTCTCAGAGCGCTCGCTCCATCTTGAAGGACACCAGCTTCGAGCCATTCTTGGAGTGATTTTCTCAAGTTGTTAGGAATCCATTCTTGGTACTCCTTCATTGCTTTCTCGTCCCGACATAAAGACATCATCCTTTGTTCTTGGAGCCCAACGCGAGCACAACTTGACATTACCAACCAGCCAGTCCAGACAGTCTTGAGCCTGGGGAGTTGCTCAGCATTCACTTGCATGATGCCACGCGTGATGAGTTCCAGATTTGAAACCCTTGTGAGATATTTTAAGGAAGATACCAGGAACGCATGGTCATCGGCACTTAGGTATAACGAATACCATATTTGGGTGACCGAGTTTGCTTTACTCTTGCCTCCTATCATAGGAAAAAAGCAGAATGTGTCAGGAATGTGCGCAAGTGCGAAGGAGCACTTTTTTTTAACACTTTTGACTTTTTGGCCTTTCTACTGAATGACACCCTTGGTAGTGCTGTCTGGTCCAATAGTTGTTAACATTATTTCTCTGATGTGTCTATCAATAATATTTAATTGTTTTTCATTCCCTTCTGATGAGGGGGGGGAGGGGGGCGAATTTAGCTCAGCCTTTGAGGGGATGCTAATTGTTCTTGCGGGGGGGACTACATAGGGGGATCTATTCTTAAAACAATTCACAGTAGAAAATAATCCACCTGCTCCCCCTCCGACATACATAATTTATGCAGCCTAATTGCTTGATATACCGTTTCCAGGATACGTTGTCATTGGAAAAAGCAACGAAACTTGTGCGCTAGGGGGTATGGGTAAATATTTATTTGAATTTCTGTAAAATATTAGAAACAAACATACTTAGAAATGCGCTGAAATTTAATGATTTACCTATGGTTGCGATAACTGTCTGAATTCAAACAGTAGCAGCTTAGATGCCCCCATTATCCTTTGCGCTTCAAGCTTATTGGCTTTTTTGGTGACAACGTTTACCGGAAACGGTATATACTTACCTCTACATTGACATAGTTACCATGTCACGCAGTATTCGCATTCTCACCTTTCATAATCAAGTAAAGCAGAAGCACAATTCTTGCCAAGGCACACAGACATATGTCATTCAGCACATTACCAGCAATCTCAGACAAAATGGCCGCCGCGCTAATTATGCAGGCCTTGCAGGCCCTTTAAAAATGGCCGCCGGTCTTATAGGGATTGTATGGAGAAAAGTTTAAAATCTGAAATAAAAAGAGTACTGTAATTCGTGGACAACTTGCCGACCTCTAGATCAAAAGAATGAACACTATAGAATATTTCGATACATGTTAAAGAGCTTCAAACTTTACTTACAAAGCGCCAAATTTACTTTAGCAAACGCTGTCCTAACGGCTGTCTGTCCCTTATGTTTTACAGTAAAATCCGTCCGTAGGCCATTTCCCTTCGCATCCTGATAAAGTTCACGGTACTGTCCGTACTCGAATCCCAGGTGCCGACCTCTCAAAATTGAGCCCTGTTGTTGCACATCAAAATGAGCTATAAATCGGCCTTTAGAACGCCCCCAAAACTCCGCCAATTTTCTTTGAACACAGCACACTTTTTGCTAATAATCCATGCGAGATTTGAAGAAGAAGACATCGGCTTGAAGTCGTTTTCTAGCTCAAAATAACTGCTACGGCCGTAGAATCTCTCTCTGTGATCGCCATGTTTTTCACTGTTAACCAGGCCTTCCCTGGGTAGGTTCTTGATGTATGATTTACGATAGTTTACCGAATAAGTCCCCTTATAGTTGTCTCACTCGACCTAGTCAGCCATCATTTTACCCTCGCTGAGCCTCGCACACTATCATTCGCATCTTGAATGCCTGTTTTCTTTTAATGTAAAGTTAAACTGCAGCGTTGTGGTAAATAATATAATGCAAAAATATATATCTGCCCTCAGACATCTCTGAAATACAGCTTTATTTACATGCTACCACCCCTCCCCCCTCTTTTCGCCATATTGGATGGCACTTATGAGCATGCTCAGTGCGTTGGCTGACCTTAATAATCGCAGGCGCGAAAAGTCTCGCATTGCTGGTAATGACAAATGTCACCTGGTCGGTGTATCATTAGGAAGCGAAGCCAGGGAAAGACAAACACTTCTCGGGTCTGCCACGCCGCACAGCAATAGTTTAAGGGGATTCTTGTAATCGGTTCCTTCATTCATCGGCAAGTTGATCAGATCGACTGCTGGCGTATTTCCCCAATAGTAAATGTGATCTAGGACGTATTTGACACGGTATTCACTCGCACGTTTTTGGTAAAGTTCATTAACTCTTTGGTTCACTTGTAGACATCGAATCTTGTGCGATTCCCAGCTCGTCTTCCTGCATTCGTTGCTACAAAACCACGCCGTGAGACAGTTAGAACATTGTTGCATGTTTTCTCCCGTCTTTCGACATCCGTGACAGTGGAATTTAGCCGAGGCGTTATCACACTCTACCTTATGGCGATATTTGTCTGCCCGTAGACAATTTACTCCACAGTATTTCGCCTTTTCGCATACATTGCATTTAACCATTTCCTCCTCGCTAATATCTGTCCCATCACATCGCCAACACATGTTCTTGGAAAGCATAGTTTCTTTTCACTTATAAATACTTAGTAGTGATGAACTTGGATTAGATACTGTCTAATAAACAGAACAGAATAGAAATTAAACTTGTTTTCCTTGCTTCTTCCAGCTTTAAGTTTTCCTATAATTCCTATTGTTTATTCTCAGTAGGGGAGTTCTTGGAAATAGCGGAAGATACGTTAGTCAGGGCCTGACCTCGTTTCCATGCACGCGCCCATGGATTCATGGGACACTTGGAAAATGATACGGATGGCGGATACATTTTTCATACAGACTCTGAAATTGTTTCCAAAGATAGAAGTAATGAAAAATTAGGCTTTTTTAAAGATACCCGATGAAATAATAAGTTATTGCCTCGTCCAAAGTTCATCATATCGTCAGTGTTACGATGGATAGGAAGGACAAACGTGGCATTTTTTTTTGTTCGTCAAGACAGCGGCAAACATGGATTTTTCAGACAGCACGATAATATTATTGGAAAGGACGTGGCCGGGGGGGAATCCCATACTTTTTGGTCGGGGATGATCGTCGTATCTTTTAGGGGTTAAAATCACGGGGCTTGGTCTCTTTTAGAGGTGTTCTTGGTCTTCAATAAAATTTTAGGGAGATTGGTATCTTTAAGGGCCGAAATATGTGTCCAAATTGTTTTTTTCTCATGATGGTGCTTCTAAAAACCGTGTAAGAAAGAGATTTTTCGATGAGAAGACAATAAATTTATTTATTTATTTATTATCGGTATTTAAACAGGCTAGTCAAATTCAGCTGTATAATGGTTTAAATTTAGGCCTGTAACAAGAGTAAAATATATTAAAAGAACAAAACATTTCATCACATTACATATAAACAAGAATGCCCGTTCTTAGACAACATTAAAGACAGCATTTTAGTCAAACACGGAAATTTCTTGATGGGCATCTTTCTTGTTACCTGTCTCCTTCGCGCCTACTAGATAGATAGATTTTTATTGGGAAAAAAATCTATTCGAGCAGGCCCGTAGCCGGTGGGGGGGGGGGGGGGGGGGGGGGGTTCCAGGGGTTTGAAAACACTGTTTTAGTGACTAAATTGACCAACAGAAGACTGCGGTCATTTTGGGATACAGCCAGTTCCGTATACTTGCTTTTTCTAGTGAATTTTGACTAGCGGTTAATAAATTCATACCACGTTGGTCCGCTTTTTCTAGTTTAGCACTTCCCCACATCCCTGGCTACGGGCCTGACTTGGCACATAAGGCCCCATCTTTTAGGGTATATGTTTTAGGGGAAAACACTGTTTAGCACTGTTTGTATCTATTTCACGTTTCAATGAGAATTGGAATCGAGATGAGAATGAGGATTGGGAGGGGATGAGAATGATGTAGCAGATCATGGGGATGAGAATGATGAGAATGATGACGAGGATAGGGATGACGATTAAGAAACGGATGAAAATGATGTCGAGGATGGGGATGAGAGTGAGGATTGGGATGAGAGTGAGGATGGGGAAGAGGATGAGAATGATGAGGAAAATCGGGATGAGAATGAGGGTTATGAAGGGAACTATGAGAATAGTGTCGAGAATGGGGATGAGAGTGATGACAAGGATAGGGAGGATGAGAATGAAAATTGAGAAAAGGGATGAGAAGATGTCGAGAATAGGGATGCGAATGATGACAAGGATAGAGAGGATGAGAATGAGAATTGGGTAAGGGATGAGAAAGATGTCGAGAATGGGGATGAGAATGATGACAAGGATAGGGAGGATGAGAATGAGAATTGGGTAAGGGATGAGAAAGATGTCGAGAATGGGGATGAGAATGATGACAAGGATAGGGAGGATGAGAATGAGAATTGGGTAAGGGATGAGAAAGATGTCGAGAATGGGGATGAGAATGATGACAAGGGTAGGGAGGATGAGAATGAGAATTGGGTAAGGTATGAGAAAGATGTCGAGAATGGGGATGAGAATGATGACAAGGATAGGGAGGATGAGAATGAGAATTGGGTAAGGGATGAGAAAGATGTCGAGAATGGGGATGAGAATGATGACAAGGATAGGGAGGATGAGAATTGGGTAAGGGATGAGAAAGATGTCCAGAATGGGGATGAGAATGAGGATTGGGAAGGGAATGACAATAAGTACAAGGATATGGGGATTAGGATGAGGATGGACGTGTTGCTCATCCAGACCCTTGTACCCTGGGAGATTCGGATCCTAGGAAGGCGATAAAATGGGGTAGCAAATTCGATTCTGAATTTGAGTAGCAACAGCACATCTGTTATGGGACCACTGGTAAACCGTCCTAAATGAAACGGCATATGTAACGCCCCATCTTATCCCCATGTCAAATTGCGGTTGAACATTTAAGGTTACTGAGAACCTTCGCGCACGTTGTTCGGAAAAAAAATCATACACGTCCTTAGTTTAATCAAAATATGACAACCTATATATCGTTGGAAAGCTTATAGAATTGACTAGCGGACTATGGCAAAAAGAAATCACTTATCGATACCTGTAATTTTTCTTAAAGCATTGATTAAATATTTTGGTGTGCTACTTTCACGAGCTAACGCTGTCGAACTGCTGGACCATGACTCCCAAGTAACATATTGTTTTAATCCTTAAAGGTGTTCCTCAAAAACCGTGTCTGCGATTTTTTAAATTTTGTTTACTTCAAAAGTTATGAATTTTTTTATTTTTTAGAGCGTGAAAATTCTACAAAATTTGACCTTCCAAATTTAAAAGTTCGATAACTTTTGAACAAAGCAAAATTTTAAAAAACGCAGACACGGTTTTTGAGAAACACCTTTAAGGGTTGAAACAATGTGTTACTTGGGAGTCGAGGTCGAGCAGTTCGACAGCGTTAGCTCTTGGAAATCTCACACCCGAATTTTTAGTAAAACCTTTAAAAATTTCTAATTATGAAAAAAAAATTTCTTTTTGCCATAGTTCGCTAGTCCATTCTATAAGCTTTCCAACGATATATAGGTTGATATGTTTTGGTTAAACTAAGGACGTGTATGATTTTTTTTTCGAACACGTGCGCGTAGGTACTCAGTAACCTTAATAGAACATCGTTGAACACTCACAAACAGTTAACTAAAGAGCCCTAGTCAGTCACTCTATCTGTTATTGTTTTCGATATACAGATCGAACGAATTATGTGCAGAAATCTCGAAAAAAAGTCTAGGTTGCAAGGTTGACAAAATGGCGGCTGAGCGAAGTAATATAAGGTATTCCTAATGTTCAATGATGCAGTGAATTTTTTTCACCGGTTTGACCCGTTTCTTAGCAATTAATAGAAACGATCTTATAATTCATATATATTTACTATAGTATTTATCTTTGAAATAAACGGTAGTATATTCAACATTCTTCATTTTTGTCGGGGAAATTACAGCCAAGTAGAAAGTTTCCTCGTACAAACACATCGGAAAGTATCTACATTTACTGCGATTTTCATAATTCTGCGAACTCTACACCGACCAACAAACCACTGTTTGGCTTCCGTCAATGAAACGAGTGAACAACTCTGGTTGATTTCACGGAGGCTCATTTGATAGATCTTGTGATTTCATAGGGGCAAACTAGGCTTCAAAACAGCATTTTTCACCGTAAAATGTAATCCAAACTCAAGAAACATGAAAATAGTTACAAATAGATGCAACTTTTAATCACAAACTCAAGGAGCTTCACGCTCGACTGTCCAACATAAATTATTAAAACAAGTTCAAAGTGCCGACTTGGTTTGCCTGACAGGCTGAGAGCCATACCTACCAACACATGATTTTTTTCTGATCATTGTGTTGTAAAATCACGTACAATTAGTCCGTGGGCCAGAAAGTGAACCCCCCCCCCCCCCCCCCCCCTCGGGGATTTTTGCAGACATATACCGTTTGAAAGACCTTCCCATGGGGACTTCGAAAATCGATGTCTGCACTTGATCGGTTGGTGGGCGTGGCCGTACGGCGGCTTTCTTCATTTTGGTCCAAAAACCACAGGGTACCCGCGTCGTATTTTTAAAATAATTTTATAAACAGATCAGAATGCTATCTTATGATATGAAACGTTGCATGCATACATTTTACTATCCAATCTGTTAGACAACAGCACAATTTGCCATGTTAAGTTCCGAAAAGGACCTCTGCGCATGTCACAACATCAAATATACCTTTACGTCATCCCAAAATATTTCATACTTCTTTTCGACTGTTTTAATCCGTTAGCTTTAAGAATCAATTGGCTTTGTAGATTATTTCTTTAGTTTGCTTTATCCGCTGTTTCTCTAATTTAGCGACAAGGACACATCTAAGCCGAATAATACTAATAAGGTCATGCTACATCTTATTGTGTCTTGCCGCATAATGCTTTTAGCCTCAGGGTTCATGTTCGTCGCCTCTTGTACAAGTGCGAAAGGTAAGTTCTCGTTAAATTATTTGCGGATTTGTTCAGTCCCTTCCACCCTAAGGAACGCATCTAGAAAACCCTGCCTATAATTGATGATTACTTTATCCAAAGTGAGCAAACGAAGTACACGGAAATGCCAAGCCCTAATGTAAAAAAGGATGATAACTTCATTGTTTCGTATGCAAAGTGCATTATCTGATCTGATTCAAGGCACGTACCATTCGTTTGTATGTTATTTTTGTAGATTCCAAAAGGAATCTTTGTACTATCTCTCTTCTGGTACCCCCATGCCGGCCACCTGTCAAAAGCGATATCCTGACGTCTGATGAGATTGGTATACGCGCCATCGTGAATTTGCCTAAGACTGACTCAAACTGAAAACATTTGCTACGTAAGAACAGACCTGCGCGGCTTAGTCATTAGCGTAAGCTAACTTAAGCGAACTTTATTTAAGTTTAAGTTTAAGTAAGCAAACCATCTGTCATAGAAGGAAAGACAAAGAAGGCGGTAGAAATATTTAGGCAGAAAGGAACGTCTTTGGGCAGTGTTCCTAGCGCTACAACACAAAAGCTTAATTGGAAAATGTCCTTAGTTTTCCACTAGGACCTATGCGAAAGGGACTGCATCAGCCTGACAAGTCCAGATGGTAAAAGGGTGGTGTCCGACGACATTGATGATCTGCGTTCGTCGCAAGAGGAGACAAGAATCATTTTACACCGCTGTCATGTCGCGGCAAATTCGCCCTGACGACTCTGTCATTCCGGGTCCCCTGACGTGTCTCTCTTTACTCCTAGCATGGAATTAGCCAGACTGTTCTGTTCGATACAGGCACCAGCGATAATCGACGACTGTTGGATGTGAAGGCGCAAGACCTCTGCACGCTTACGGCGATTCCACTCGAGTGCGTTTGTGCACAAAGGCAAAGCCAGTCCACTGAAATTACTGAAGAAGCATCACGCGTTTCCACCCACCCTTCATAATCATAATAAATTTGAATCGGCGTCGGCAAGTGCGTGCAGAATGGAAAGTCGCTTCCATAGTGGCACACATTTTTTTTTACCATTCGCGCGTCGACTCTCGGGCACAATGGGGCATGCTCTAGGGGTTTCCATCACGATTTAGGAACATATGTTTCTGGAACTCGTGAAATTCACCTGCCTTAATATGGCCAAAGGTTATATCAATTTAGTAAGTACGTGAAGTTCATTGAGAAGTTCAGTGTGAAACCAATGCTTACGACGGCAAAGAGTTACCTCCTCCCTGCCGGCAAAGTTTGAAATGCCTGTGCAAAGAGCCAACTATCAAGTCCTGATATGGCGACGAGAAAAGGTAGCTTTCCACGATATTCTAAGCCCAGTTAAATATTAAATGCCGGTGCTGGCTAGTTAACGCTGAAGGGGAATCGCAGATTGACTGGACAGCAGGGGGGCTCATGCCTCAGGATCTGGCTGATAACGTGACTGACACGGAAAGTATCTCCATTAAATACGATGACGACTGTATTTACGCTGACGCTGAGTTTGGCTGAAGAAGTGTTTGAAAGCTGCGACGATTGACTGCCGCAACAGGAAAAACAAACAAACAAAAAATATAAGTTTTTCGTAATGTTTCTGACGCGTAGAGATCCTATCTGGCTCTTAGCAATATGAGAAATTGTGGCGTTATCTAATAGAATGGATAATAAAATGTATGTTAATTGATTCTTAAAAGTTTGGGGATTTAAAAAAGTCAAAAAGAAGTAAGAAATATTTTGTGATGATGTAAAGGTATTTAGTATAAACCAACTAATGGTCTATTACAAATCCTGCATTCTGATTGGCTGAGCTACTAATGGTCTATTAGTGATAGACCGTGGCTGGCAAAACCACCACCTTTCTTTGCAAGAAAACTTGATTTTTTCAACATAAAATAATGGAATTCATTGCCAAAACCGACCAACTAGTTGGTTTATACTAAAACAATTAGACCTCTCGTCCTCATGTGCTATGATATCAATAGACCATTCGGCCTTCGGCCTCATTGGCTATTCATCATAGCACATTCGGCCTTGACGTCTAATTGTTAAATATGATGTTGTGACATGCGCAGAGGTCCTTTTCGGAACTTAACATGGCAAATTGTGATGTTGTCTTACAGAATGGATAATAGAATATATGCATGCAAAGTTTCATATCATAAGATAGCATTCTGGTCTGTTTATAAAAAAAATTTCAAAAATGCGGCGCGGGTACCCTGTGGTTTTTGGACCAAAATGAAGAAAGTCGCCGTACGGCCACGCCCACCAACCGATCAAGTGCAGACATCGATTTTCGGAGTCCCCATGGGAAGGTCTTTCAAACGGTATATGTCTGCAAAAATCCCCGGGGGGGGGGGGGGGGGGGGGGGGGGGGGGGGGGGGGGGAGGGTTTCCCTTTCTGGCCCACGGACTAAATCGCGTTATGGTTTATTGAGGATCCACTCCACGGTTACCAATGCTGTCACATTTTGCGTTGGTTTTCGGCAGTTGATCCCGTAGCGAGATGGAGCAATACGGTTTTCCAACTGCGTGGGATCCCTCAGGATCAATCCTTGGTCCTCCGCGAGTTTCTTCAGCAATGGCAAAAACTTCGGGATCGGTTCTGATGCCGGAAGTAGACACGCACGCAAATAGTCGAGGAAGTGTTCCATGACGTTATAGTACTCCATGTAAGAACCAACCTGATCTCCAATGTCATTCATGGCTGTCTGCCGTAGGTTTGACAAGGGCAAACCAAACAAACCAGGAACACCCGCTTGAACACCTGCATCTAACACGAATTGTGGGCACATTTCCATCCACGTCATTGTCTCTGTGAGGATGACAGAATGTGGATTCATTTTATTCAGCAACGGTGTGGCAGCCCCTAGCAGTCTAAGCAGTGGAATGTAATCCCATAGGTTAGAGGTTGCTATCCGGTCGAACTTTAACCGGCTGGGTATCTCATGGGGCAGATTCAAGCAGTCTCCGAGCATGCATATAATTCTAACTGCTTCGCCATTCTCGAGCCTCTCGGCGGCAGCTTCAATAACTGTTGTGATATATTTACTGTAGAGTTGTTGTAGGGAGTTGGACTCGGGTAACGCTTTCGCAGCAGCTTTGTAGTCCCAGCAAAAGAAGGGTCCAGCAAAACCTTCCACACAGTAGCGTAAGTCTTCTACACCTTCTGAGCGCCTAGCAATAAACCCAGTCAGAGAGACGTTCTCGTGGGTAAGTCTCAGAGCGCTCGCTCCATCTTGAAGGACACCAGCTTCGAGCCATTCTTGGAGTGATTTTCTCAAGTTGTTAGGAATCCATTCTTGGTACTCCTTCATTGCTTTCTCGTCCCGACATAAAGACATCATCCTTTGTTCTTGGAGCCCAACGCGAGCACAACTTGACATTACCAGCCAGCCAGTCCAGACAGTCTTGAGCCTGGGGAGTTGCTCAGCATTCACTTGCATGATGCCACGCGTGATGAGTTCCAGATTTGAAACCCTTGTGAGATCTTGTAAGGAAGATACCAGGAACGCATGGTCATCGGCACTTAGGTATAACGAATACCATATTTGGGTGACCGAGTTTGCTTTACTCTTGCCTCCTATCATAGGAAAAAAGCAGAATGTGTCAGGAATGTGCGCAAGTGCGAAGGAGCACTCTTTTTAACACTTTTGACTTTTCGGCCTTTCTACTGGTTGACACCCTTGGTAGTGCTGTCTGGTCCAATAGTTGTTAACATTATTTATCTGATGTGTCTATCAATAATATTTAATTGTTTTTACTCCCTTCTGATGAGGGGGGGGGGGGGGCAGGGAGGGGGGCGAATTTAGCTCAGCCTTTGAGGGGAGATGCTAATTGTTCTTGCGGGGGGGGGGGACTACATAGGGGGATCTATTCTTAAAACAATTCACAGTAGAAAATAATCCACCTGCTCCCCCTCCGACATACATAATTTATGCAGCCTAATTGCTTGATATACCGTTTCCAGGATACGTTGTCACTGGAAAAAGCAACGAAACTTGTGCGCTAGTCCAATACTCTGACAAATTTATGTATGGTATTGTTCTCCTCTATTGTTTAGCCTCGTTCTCTAATACACTCCATTGCACTTCATTGTTTTAGACAATACCTTGCATAAATTTGTCAGAGTATTGGACAACCCTCCACAGACGAATTTAATTGATCAATTGAATTCGTCTAATTAAATGCGAGAGGGTTGTCCAATACTCTAACAAATTTATGCAAGGTATTATACGTCGCATTTAATTATACGAATTCAATTGATCAATTAAATTCGTCTGTGCGACGTATAAAATGGAGATTCGTTTTATACGACGAATAAAATAAAACGAAGACATACTACAGACGTTGTATACGTCCGGGGTCGACGTATACAACGTCTTGGACGAATTTAATTTTCGACCTTTTTAGGGACTATTCGTTAATTACGTCCCAGGGGGGGGGGCTGGTGGTTTTATAGGGGGGGGTATACAACGTCTTGGACGAATTTAATTTTCGACCTTTTTAGGGACTATTCGTTAATTACGTCCCAGGGGGGGGGGGGCTGGTGGTTTTATAGGGGGGGGGGGTAAATTTTGCAGAACGTTGAAAAATTTGGGGGTAATTTTTTAGAACACGCGAAACTTTTGGGGGGTGCATTTTAGTGTCATGCAAATTTTCAACAGACTAGGACTGAGATTGAGTGCAATTGCGTGAAACGCAGAACACTGTATAAATCTGGAGTGTCCTAGCCAACTAAAGCTTTCCTACTAAAGGTTTCTGTCGAACTTCTCCTCTCTTTTCTTGCCAGTTAGAGCTTGTTCTACCGGCACATCCTCTTCAACAATCGTACTTAGTTTAGACACCATTTTGATGCTTACATTGTAGCTTAGTCAATAAGCGCACAGGGGGAGGGGGGGTAAAATTTCAAATAGCCATTTTTTGAAGGGGGTAGAAATTAAAACTACTTTTTTTGTAGGGGGGTAAGTTTTCACAAAACCTACGAGCAGAAAAAACCACCAGCCCCCCCTGCGACGTAATTAACGAACAGTCCCTTAGGTTCGTTTTATACGTCGCATTTCAGACGAATTTAATTGCGATAATTAAATTCGTCTGAATTAAATTCGTCCGAAATACGACGTATGAACTAGGCCTTAGAAATGCGCTGAAATTTAATGATTTTACCTCTGGTTGCATTAACTGTCTGAATTCAAACAGTAGCAGTTTAGATGCCCCCATTATCCTTTGCGCTTCAAGCTTATAGGCTTTTTTGGTGACAACGTTTCCCGGAAACGGTATATACTTACCTCTAGATTTGCATAGTTACCACGTCACGCAGTATTCTCATTCTCACCTTTTATAATCAAGTAAAGCAGAAGCACAACTCTTGCCAAGGCACACAGACATATGTCATTCCACAGGCAGCCCAAGTATAATGGTCGTTTAAAAAAAAATATTCTGGCTTGGCGATATTTATAGTGTTTATGTGGCTTTGTGTAAGAGTAATCGAAAAACTCGCTAAATTGTTATAAAATCGTCACTGAGTTCTGGTAAATTATGGCAAATAAAAGTAGAAGACTTACATTAAGTTGTCCTGTTGTCCTTTCCTCGTCTAGAGGCGTTTAAGAGTGTTTCCGAGGGTTTCACCGGGTCCCTCTAACCAGAGGGGAAGGCACCAAACAACAATATCGAACGCCTCGCATCGCGGCCGAATTTCTTCGATAAATCGCCACTCGATCGGCGCCCTAATCACACCAGGAGAACCGTCTTGCATATATCTTTCCTACAAAGCAGCGCTGTCTCGATTAAAACATCCGAACACGGTGAATTCGGTATTTTTTCCGTTGAACTTCGACAAGCCAATTTCACCGACTTGCGAAGTCATGGGCCCTTTGGCCCCAGGAAAACCGTTGCTCCAGTTACAGCGTTATCCTAGCCTTTAGCCAGGCCTTCTGGCTTGATAGCCAGGCCTTCTGGCTTGATAGCCAATGGGGATTGTGAACGACATGCAAATTTAGCCTGCCCCTACATGTGACAGTGACTTTTTGCAAGAAGGCCTGGCTATCAAGCCAGAAGGCCTGGCTAGGATAACGCTGTAACTGGAGCAACGGTTTTCCTGGGGCCAAAGGGCCCATGACTTCGCAAGTCGGTGAAATTGGCTTGTCGAAGTTCAACGGAAAAAATACCGAAATTCACCGTGTTCGGATGTTTTAATCGAGACAGCGCTGCTTTGTAGGAAAGATATATGCAAGACGGTTCTCCTGGTGTGATTAGGGCGCCGATCGAGTGGCGATTTATCGAAGAAATTCGGCCGCGATGCGAGGCGTTCGATATTGTTGTTTGGTGCCTTCCCCTCTGGTTAGAGGGGCCCGGTGAAACCCTCGGAAACACTCTTAAACGCCTCTAGACGAGGAAAGGACAACAGGACAACTTAATGTAAGTCTTCTACTTTTATTTGCCATAATTTACCAGAACTCAGTGACGATTTTATAACAATTTAGCGAGTTTTTCGATTACTCTTACACAAAGCCACATAAACACTATAAATATCGCCAAGCCAGAATATTTTTTTTTAAACGACCATTATACTTGGGCTGCCTGTGGTCATTCAGCACAAATGTCACCTGCCCAGTGTACTCATTAGGAAGCGAAGCCAGGGAAAGACAAACACTTCTCGGGTCTGCCACGCCGCACAGCAATAGTTTAAGGGGACTCTTGTAATCGGTTCCTTCATTCATCGGCAAGTTGATCAGATCGACTGCTGGCGTATTTGTGATCTAGGACGTATTTGACACGGTATTCAATCGCACGTTTTTGGTAAAGTTCACCAACTTTTTGGTTCACTTGTAGACATCGAATATTGTGCGATTCCCAGCTCGTCTTCCTGCATTCGTTGCTACAAAACCACGCCGTGAGACAGTTAGAACATTGTTGCATGTTTTCTCCCGTCTTTCGACATCCGTGACAGTGGAATTTAGCCGAGCCGTTATCACACTCTACCTTATGGCGATATTTGTCTGCCCGTAGACAATTTACTCCACAGTATTTCGCCTTTCCGCATACATTGCATTTAACCATTTCCTCCTCGCTAATATCTGTCCCATCACATCGCCAACACATGTTCTTGAAAAGCATAGTTTCTTTTCACTTATAAATACTTAGTAGTGATGAACTTGGATTAGATACTGTCTAATAAACAGAACAGAATAGAAATTAAACTTGTTTTCCTTGCTTCTTCCAGCTTTAAGTTTTCCTATAATTCCTATTGTTTATTCTCAGTAGGGGAGTTCTTGGAAATAGCGGAAGATACGTTAGTCAGGGCCTGACCTCGTTTCCATGCACGCGCCCATGGATTCATGGGACACTTGGAAAATGATACGGATGGCGGATACATTTTTCATACAGACTCTGAAATTGTTTCCAAAGATAGAAGTAATGAAAAATTAGGCTTTTTTAAGATACCCGATGAAATAATAAATTATTGCCTCGTCCAAAGTTCATCATATCGTCAGTGTTACGATGGATAGGAAGGACAAACGTGGCATTTTTTTTTGTTCGTCAAGACAGCGGCAAACATGGATTTTTCAGAATGCACGATAATATTATTGGAAAGGACGTGGCCGGGGGGGGAATCCCATACTTTTTGGTCGGGGATGATCGTCGTATCTTTTAGGGGTTAAAATCACGGGGTTTGGTCTCTTTTAGAGGTGATCTTGGTCTTCAATAAAATTTTAGGGAGATTGGTATCTTTAAGGGCCGAAATATGTGTCCAGATTGTTTTTTTCTCATGATGGTGCTTCTAAAAACCGTGTAAGAAAGAGATTTTTCGATGAGAAGACAATAAATTTATTTATTTATTTATTATCGGTATTTAAACAGGCTAGTGAAATTCAGCTGTATACTGGTTTAAATTTAGGCCTGTAACAAGAGTAAAATATATTAAAAGAACAAAACATTTCATCACATTACAATAAACAAGAATGCCCGTTCTTAGACAACATTAAAGACAGCATTTTAGTCAAACACGGAAATTTCTTGATGGCCATCTTTTACTTGTTACCTGTCTCCTTCGCGCCTACTAGATAGATAGATTTTTATTGAAAAAAAATATATTCGAGCAGGCCCGTAGCCAGGGGGGGGGGGGGGGGGGGTCCAGGGGTTTGAAAACACTTTTTTAGTGACTAAATGGACCAACAGAAGACTGCGGGTCATTTTGGGATACAGCCAGTTCCGTATACTTGCTTTTTCTAGTGAATTTTGACTAGCGGTTAATAAATTCATACCACGTTGGTCCGCTTTTTCTAGTTTAGCACTTCCCAACATCCCTGGCTACGGGCCTGACTTGGCACATAAGGCCCCATCTTTTAGGGTATATGTTTTAGGGAAAAACATTGTTCATCACTGTTTGTATCTATTTCACGTTTCAATGAGAATTGGAATCGGGATGAGAATGAGGATTGGGTAAGGGATGAGAATGATGTAGCAGATCATGGGGATGAGAATTATGACGAGGATAGGGATGACGATTAAGAAGCGGATGAAAATGATGTCGAAGATGGGGATGAGAGTGAGGATTGGGATGAGTGAGGATTGGGATGAGAGTGAGGATGGGGAAGAGGATTAGAATGATGACGAAAATCGGGATGAGAATGAGGGTTAGGAAGGGAACTATGAGAATAGTGTCGAGAATGGGGATGAGAGTGATGACAAGGATGGGGAGGATGAGAATGAGAATTGGGAAAGGCCGGATGAGAAATATGTCGAGAATGGGGATGAGAATGATGACAAGGATAGGGAGGATGAGAATGAGAATTGGGTAAGGGATGAGAAAGATGTCGAGAATGGGGATGAGAATGATGACAAGGATAGGGAGGATGAGAATTGGGAAAGGGATGAGAAAGATGTCGAGAATGGGGATGAGAATGATGACAAGGATAGGGAGGATGAGAATGTGAATTGGGTAAGGGATGAGAAAGATGTCGAGAATGGGGATGAGAATGAGGATTGGGAAGGGAATGACAATGAGTACAAGGATATGGGGATTAGGATGAGGATGGACGCGTTGCTCATCCAGACCCTTGTACCCTGGGAGATTCGGATCCTAGGAAGGCGATAAAACGGGGTAGCAAATTCAATTCTGAATTTGAGCTAGTAGCAACACCACATCTGTTATGGGACCATTGGTAAACCGTCCTAAATGAAACGGCATCATGTAACGCCCCATCTTATCCCCATGTCAAATTGCGGTTGAACATTTAATAGAGTTCATCGTTGAACACTCACAAACAGTAACTAAAGAGCCCTAGTCAGTCACTCTATCTGTTATTGTTTTCGACATCAGATCGAACGAATTATGTGCAGAAATCTCGAAAAAAAAAGTCTAGGTTGCAAGGTTGACAAAATGGCGGCTGAGCGAAGTAATATAAAGTATTCCTAATGTTCAATGATGCCCAGTGAACGTTTTTCACCGGTTTGACCCGTTAGCAATTAATCGAAACGATCTTATAATTCATATATATTTACTATAGTATTTATCTTTGAAATAAACGGTAGTATATTCAACATTCTTCATTTTTGTCGGGGAAATTACAGCCAAGTAGAAAGTTTCCTCGTTCAAACACATCGGAAAGTATCTACATTTACTGCGATTTTCATAATTCTGCGAACTCTACACCGACCAACAAACCACTGTTTGGCTTCCGTCAATGAAACGAGTGAACAACTCTGGTTGATTTCACGGAGGCTCGTTTGATAGATCTTGTGATTTCATAGGGGCAAGCTAGGCTTCAAAACAGCATTTTTCACTGTAAAATGTAATCCAAACTCAGGAAACATGCGTGGACTTGAGCCAAACGCAGTTTGACATTCGTAAAGTTCAAGTGGGAGTTCGCTGAATTATGAAAATCGCATTTTAAAATAGTTACAAATAAGATGCAACTTTTAAACTTAAGTTACAAACTCAATGAGCTTCACGCTCAATGTGCAGTTGGTTTTTATTGTTCTATAGACAGTTAACGTATTGTTGTTCAATCTGTGTCAGACGTAAAATCGCGTTATGGTTTATTGAGGATCCACTCCACGGTTACCAATGCTATCACATTTTGCGTTGGTTTTCGGCAGTTGATCCCGTAGCGGGATGGAGCTATATGGTTTTCCAACTGCGTGGGATCCCTAAGGATCAATCCTTGGGCCTCCGCGAGTTTCTTCAGCGATGGCAAAAACTTCGGGATCGGTTCTGATGCCGGAAGTAGACACGCACGCAAATAGTCGAGGAAGTGTTCCATGACGTTATAGTACTCCATGTAAGAACCAACCTGATCTCCAATGTCATTCATGGCTGTCTGCCGTAGGTTTGACAAGGGCAATCCAAATAAACCAGGAACACCCGCTTGAACACCTGAATCTAACAAGACTTGTGGGCAAATATCCATCCAGGTCATTGTCTCTGTGAGGATAACAGAATGTGGATTCACTCTGTTCAGCAACGGTGCGGTAGTTCCAAGCAGTCTTAGCAGTGGAATGTGATCCCATAGGTTAGAGGTTGTTATCCGGTCGAACTTTAACCGGCTGGGTATCTCATGGGGCAGATTCAAGCAGTCTCCGAGCATGCATATAATTCTAACTGCTTCGCCATTCTCGAGCCTCTCGGCGGCAGCTTCAATAACTGTTGTGATATATTTGCTGTAGAGTTGTTGTAGGGAGTTGGACTCGGGTAACGCTTTCGCAGCAGCTTTGTAGTCCCAGCAGGAGAAGGGTAAAGCAAAACCATCAACACCGTAGCGTAAGTCTTCTACACCTTCTGAGCGCCTAGCAATAAACCCAGTCAGAGAGACGTTTTCGTGGGTAAGTCTCAGAGCGCTCGCTCCATCTTGAAGGACACCAGCTTCGAGCCATTCTTGGAGTGATTTTCTCAAGTTGTTAGGAATCCATTCTTGGTACTCCTTCATTGCTTTCTCGTCTCGAAATAAAGACATCTTTCTTTGTTCTTGGAGCCCAACGCGAGCACAACTTGACATTACGAGCCAGCCAATCCAGACAGTTTTGAGCCTGGGGAGTTGCTCAGCATTCACTTGCATGATGCCACGCGTGATGAGTTCCAGATTTGAAACTCTTGTGAGATCTTGTAAGGCAGATACCAGGAACGCATGGTCATCGACACTTAGGTATAACGAATACCATATTTGGGTGACCGAGTTTGCTTTACTCTTGCCTCCTATCACAGAAAAAAGCAGAATGTGTCAGGAATGTGCGCAAGTGTAAAGAAGCACATAAGCAATTCTCGAACCCAGAACTCCCCGGCCCGTCACCGCAGGGAAGGCGCTGGTGACAGTCATTGACGCATGCGCGAGATCTGATATAGAGCCAACCTCGTCCCCAGGATATTCTCGGTCGTTTTTCAAAATGGCGGTTAACTAGAGAAGACCCTGGGGGAGGCAAAGGACAAACAAAGGACAAACCTCATTCTCATGTCCTCAAACAATAGTCACGTGACTCAGCCTCCCCAGGGTCTTCTCTGAGCTAACCACCATTTCGAAAAACGACCGAGAAGACCCTGGGGATGAGGTTGGAGAAGACCCTGGGGGAGGCTGAGTCACGTGACCGTTTCGAAACAAAGGACAAACCTCGTTCCCATGTCCTCAAACAGTGGTCATTTGGCCTCCTCCAGGGTCTTGTGCTCGACCGCCATCTTGAAAATTACCCGGCGACAAGACCCTGGGGACGAGGTTGGAGCCAACCTCGTCCCCAGGGTCTTGTGGCCGGGTAATTTTCAAGATGCCGGTCGAGCACAAAACCCTGGAGGAGGCCGAGTCACTTGACTACTGTTTGAGGACATGGGAACGAGGTTGTTCTTTGTTTTCAAACAGGGGGAGGGGGGATCCTACACGGAGGGATCTTAAAATATTTCTCAGTCGAACAAATGTCACCTGCTCCCTTCTCCGACATACATAATGCATGCAGCTTAATCACTTCAGATATTTACCTCTCCACATTGACATAGTTACCATGTCGCGCAGTATTCTCATTCTCACCTTTTATAATCAAGTAAAGCAGAAGCACAACTCTTGCCAAGGCACACAGACATATGTCATTCAGCACAAATGTCACCTGGTCGGTGTACTCATTAGGAAGCGAAGCCAGGGAAAGACAAACACTTCTCGGGTCTGCCACGCCGCACAGCAATAGTTTAAGGGGACACTTGTAATCGATTCCTTCATTCATCGGCAAGTTAATCAGATCGACTGCTGGCGTATTTCCCCAATAGTAAATGTAATCTAGGACGTATTTGACACGGTATTCAATCGCACGTTTATGATAAAGTTCACCAACTCTTTGGTTCACTTGTAGACATCGAATCTTGTGCGATTCCCAGCTCTTCTTCCTGCATTCTTTGCTACAAACCACGCCATGAGACAGTTAGAACATTGTTGCATGTTTCTCCCGTCTTTCGACATCCGTGACAGTGGAATTTAGCCGAGGCGTTATCACACTCTACCTTATGGCGATATTTGTCTGCCCGTAGACAATTTACTCCACAGTATTTCGCCTTTTCGCATACATTGCATTTCATCATTTCCTCCTCGCTAATATCTGTCCCATCACATCGCCAACACATGTTCTTGGAAAGCATAGTTTCTTCTCACTTATAAATACTTCGCAGTGATGAACGTGAATTAGATACTGTCCACTGAAAAATTGAACTTGTTTTTCTTGCTTTTTCGAGCTTAAGTTTTCGTATAATTCCTAGAATTCGATTGTTTATTCTCAGCAGGATAGTTCTTGGAAATAACGGAAGTAAATCTGTCAGTGGTCAGGGCCTGACCTCGTTTCCATGCACGCGCCCATGGATTCATGGGACATTGGAAAATGACATAAGCGTAGGACTTTTAGTCACGGTGCGCCATTAGGATACGGATGGCGGATACATTTTTCATACAGACTCTGGAAATGTTACCAAAATTTCCATGTTTAAAATTGAAGTAATCAAAAATTTCTGTTTTAAAGATACCCGATGAAAGGATAAGTTCTCGCCTCGTCTAAAGTTCATGCAGCTAGTTGTCGCTGCCGAGTTGTCGCTGCCGAGTTGTCGCTGCCGAGTTGTCGCTGTCGAGTTGTTGCTGTCGAGTTGTTGCTGCCGAGTTGTCGCTGCGGATTTGTCGCTGCGGATTTGTCGCTGTCGAGTTATCGCTGTCGAGTTATCGCTGCCGAGTTATCGCTGCCAAGTTATCGCTGTTGAGTTTTCGTTGTCGAATTGTCCGCGAGGTTGTGCGGTTTTTCTGAAACTTCTAATTTCGAAAAAATGCGCTTTGAAAATCGTCGCCTTTCCGCTTGCACAGTTTTCTTCAAACTTCAATGGCAAACGTGCTTAGGCGCGGCACTGCACAAATATTTACCGTTAGGACACCGACACGCAACAAACTTTCACAGTCGTACGAACTGTGCTCATTAGAAAATAACTTTCTATGACTTTATCGGCGAAATAGAGCATGCGTGATGTTGGGAGACACACGAGAACGTTGCAAAATCACTGCGGCACTACACAGATATATGAGCAGTTGAAATGCGAAACAGGCCTTATCCCAAACAGGGCTACTTTTTCAAGGACTGCGAGGCACGATCTCGAGTTCGGCATTTCGCTTGCGCAAAACCGCCGTAGGGATTTCGCGTTGCATTGCTCATGTTGTCCCACCTCAGCTTGCCTGTCTCCTCAAAATCCTGTTTGTTATGCACGGCAGTTTGTGTTGTTCTCGCGGTCTTGCATTCACATTCGCCAAGGCAATGAGGTGCGCACCGAGATTTAGGTGGACGCGCAGTTTTGTTGTAAAAATAATAGCGCGGAAATTCCTATGGGAAAAGCCGGTGCGCTATGTGTTACACATGACGACTTGCCGTTCGTGTTCTTGGGCAAGGCGTCTTGCTAACTCGCGCTAACATGGTCGCCCAGATACACTTTTATGACACCCTCTGACCTTTTACTTAGCCAATGGGGTTCAATCGGCCTCTCTTGGGGGCATAACATGAGCAGTTGAAAAGTGAAACAGGCCTTATTCCAAAACAGGGCTACTTTTTCAAGGACTGCGAGGCACGATCTCAAGTTCGGCATTTCGCTTGCGCAAAACCGCCGTAGGGATTTCGCGTTGCATTTGCTCATATACACACTATTCACCCCAAAACATTAGCGAGGTATTTTGATAAACTTTCAATTTAAATGAAACCTCCATGTTTATTGACCAACAGTTTTAAATAAAACGTGAAAATATATTAAAATTGAGCAATTTCTATCGTCTCTACCTGCGAGACAGTTGCCTTGTCCTCACGGTAACTACAAAATTTACATGTACAGTACACAAACCATCAAAACATAACCACACAGTACACAACCATACAATACCCAACCATACAGTTCACAACCATACAAAACACCATACAGTACCAAACCATAAAAAACAAAAACCATACAGTACCAAACCATAAAAAACACAACCATACAGTACCCAACCATACAGTACACAACCATACAAAACACAACCATACACTACACAACCATACAGCACACAACCATACAGTACCTAACCATACAAAAAAACAACCATACAGTACACAACCATACAGTACCAAACCATACAAAACACAACCATACACTGCACAACCATGCAAAAGACAACCATACAAAACACAATCACACAAAACACAACCATACAAAACCCTAATCTGAAGACCATGCAGATTTCCCAAGGAATCACGATTTAAAATTCCCTCAGCATCAATTGGTCTGCGCGGATACACACCCAACGAATCTTTGCAAACTTTATTTGAATGAGTAACCATGGGTTAAAGACCTGGGCCTCGGTTTCATGCGCGTAACAGAGGGAAAGAAACCATAGCCTCGCTTTCACTGGCAAATACTTGTGGGAAATTTACTAAGTTTTAAAGGATGTTCTAAAACTCATGAATAGTCAATCAGGCAAACACAATGGAAATCAGGACCATGAAGGCCGTTTGTATACCCCGATAGAAATTAGCATTTTGGGGAGTCCATGAATATTTTCAGGGAACAGCTGTTCTGATTGGTTACCATATCATAATGGTGCTCAATCAGCCAGAAACGATATAGAACTCCTGCGCACTGAACTGAATCTGATATAGAACTCCGGTGACGTCAGAGTTCTATATCAGATCCAGTTCAGTGAGCACAGTTCTCTATCAAGTTTGGCATGTTTCCCCGATAATATTCATGGAGACCCCATCTCTTACAAACGCTCTGTGGTCATGATTTCCACCTTTTCCCGTAACCTACGAAAAAAAGAACGAATGTTAGAAATGAATACGTGCATTTTGTAAAACGATAGTTCATTTATCACATTTATTAATTTTCGGTGGCCATGATTTAAACATCCCACAACGACTCGGGCAGTGCCGAAAACCCTTCTGTGAACATTTTTGTGAAACGAGCCAAAACGGACATCTTTGACAATTATTTGGCAATACTTGAGTTGAATTGGGCTCAAAATCATGCACAGATAAACGAATTTAACTCACCCGTCCAAGTTACTCTACTTGGCGAGTCCGTACGAACCGCACTGCTTTGTTAACCGAGAATGAATGGGCAAATTGCATATGATGCATTACGCGCATGACAAAGAAAATTTCGTCAAAGAAATTTGAATCATAAAAAGAATAAAAAACAATAGAAAACACTGCCCCAAAAACTAATGACATAGCACTTTCTTTACAAAAGCCAATCAGAAAGCCCTAGCATTATTATAGGTATCGCTGGTATCGCTAATACATTCATTTCTTTTCTATGACATTTGAACGGCATTTCTTTGCTCGTCATAATTATAGGTAAAAAAGTGACAGCTATTCCAAAGGGAGTTCTTCTCTTTTCGAAAGTCATGTAATTATGAACAGACCTTTTGTCCAAACACAGAAGATATGTCAATTATTCGGAACGCCTCTCTAAATACACTATTCGTAATGAAAAGCTCTCGTTGTCGATCTTTTGTTTGCCATTTCAAAATAGCTAAACAATGCAACTTGAAGCCAGTCTATATCAGATTTCTTATTCTCGATTTCAATGAAGTAGTTCTCGCAAATGTATTTCCTTTTTTTTTAACTAGCTTGGAATTATGAATTATTACTGGCAACCGTTTTAGAAGTAGTTTACAAAACTCGCTGTCGTGTTTTATCAGCAGATAGAATCACTCGGCTTCGCCTCGTGTTTCTATCTGCTGATAAAACACTCCAGCTCGTTTTGTAAACATTACATGCAAGCCCAGCTTTCCAGGATAAATGGTTATTTTACAACCTGACCAATTGGAAATTATCTAGAATGCGACATATTGGCATCAAGACAGCCCCATAAGGTCCTCTGAGCGAGGGTGCCCAATAGCATACTGTTTGAGTATTTCCGGCGAGTGCTTGATAGCAGTCGGTATGTGCAGTACTATAATCTTATCTTTATCAAGCTCGAAATGTACATAATCCTTCCGACATAACAGGGTTGGGTCCTCCTGGAGCCCCGAGTATGCACCAGTCAGCGGTTTGGTTGCTAGGGGACTGGGGATAGCTGTAGATGACGATACAGGCTCTATGTCGCCCGCTCCACACGAATCCTTGTCATCAGATGCACCAACAAGGTTTGTCACAGCGTCCCTTTCGTGACCTTGAATAAGAGTGCGTGACTCACAAGTTGAGCTGCCGTGACTCTTAGTGTCACGCGCTTCCCCGACAACGGCCTTGAGACTCGTACATTCATCAGTACTTGTTACAATCGACTCTCTGTCGCTTACCCCAGAATTCACGTCCCCGCTGATAAATGCGTTCGTCTCTATGGTAACAGAACTATCTTGAGTGCTGTCATGGGTCTGCGTGATAGTAGAGCCCTTTGTCTCTTGTGAGAGTTCTATAACTGGTTTGGTTATTTCGTCTAGCACGGCGGCTAGATGTTTCAAGTTTAACACGGGGATACCGTTAACTTTAAACAGTTGAAGATTCGCTATATTCTCATATCCAGTGGTGAGTTCCGACGCAAGAACCTGCGACAGAATACGTTAGAGAATTTCCATGAATAGATGCTACGAAACTGAGTTACAGCTCATGCCATACGCCACCCTCCGCCTTCCCAGAGATACTACCGAAACAGGTAGAGCGTTTATGCGGCTCGAGAAAAAACGCTCGTCTCCAGGAGAAAAACGTTGGCGAGTCTGATTGCATTCCTTCGCACGAAATCAATCATGCGTTGTCGCTGCCACAGAAAATCCTTAAAAATTTGGGAAATAACACACTGATTTGTATTTCCTACCTCATAAAATTAGTAGAAAACACGAGCAGATGGCTTTTTTGTGTTTTAAGTTTGAAAATTTTCCAAATTAAAATATTTGAGTTGCACGCATCGCTGACCTCAGTAAAGGAATTCAAACTAAATCGTGAATGTTTTTGTTTGGAAACGAGTGTTTTTTCTCGAGCCGAATAACGCTCTACCTGTTTCGGTAGTAACAAAGAACGTCCGATGGAAACGGCTCAGAGACGGAAACGTAGTTTGGTTCATTTTCACGCTGTGATTTGCCGATTGTTTTTGAATCATCGGTTGAGATGACAGATGTCACAGATTTTTCAGCGTCGTGCCGTCAACAAAGAAGCTTACAATAAATCACAGCGTGTTCCTGCAAGTATCCAGTTTAGAGGGGTAGGTACCCACCACCTGATTCACCATCCCTGGATACCTATCGAGTACCGTTATTTTGAACCTCTTCATCCGCCAGTAATCAATGACCAACCAACCAATGTCCACACGTTTGTGAACTACTATTCCTATTCTATCATTAATACTGACCTGACTGAGTAAAATCACCTCCTGGTCACGATTCTCTATTATGCCATACAAAGCACGATCGCAGAGCCTTATGGGTGCCTTTCGTGCCCAGTCCTTCCCGTACTGATGTTGCATGTAAGGCTGGGACAGTGCCACGAATACCAGGCCAGCGTACACCAGGTAACTAAGCAACGGTGAAATAGAAGTGTATGTTATGGGTTTTTACATCACAAAATGGGACTATATTATCTTACTATCCATAATGTTCGCGTTGTTGCAAAACTGGCCCATATTGTATGCGGGCAGGTATGCTCGTGCGTTGGGACAACCAAATTGGACACCTTCTTGGTCTGATCTAGTGTATGTAAAGCTTTCTGGACTCTCCTTTCGGCAACACAACGGAGCCGCGAGGGAGAGTTCAGGGGCTGGACTAATTTGCGCCCTCACTAAGCCAAATCAACGAAAATCTCAGGTACTTTCAGGCATTTCCCTGACCCTTAAACTCCAAGGAAACTCTTGGTACGCAGGCTAACTGTGGATGGAGATCGGAAACGTTTGCAGCAAGCGAGCAAGGTTTGGTCGTGTGATCAACGAAGGCCGGAGCACAGTTTATTAGACGGTGAAGTGACGTGGAGCCATTTTCCAAGTTAACATGCCGTATTCTTACCTAGGCCGCTTGTCGTAGAGTTGTCTTGGTACCAAGGTAGTGACCTTGTCAAGTGATATCACCAATTCTAGCTCTTCTCCCTGTCGCAAGATCTTCAGATGACATGGCTCATGGGCATATTTATTAGACAGAGCATAATCGAACATAATTCTCTCATCACCACGAAAATGAACCTGCGACTATATAGACAAACTTAAAGGTAACCATTGTTGAACATTTTAGAATTTGACAAATCGCGACAAAACAAGAAAAAACATAGAAGAAGCAAGTCCAATGCATTAGGTGAAACAGGACAAGAATCTGAGTGGCTCAGAGAGTTTGGCTGGTGGGACAGAAGCACACACGTTCACACAAATAGCAATAATTTCCATTACTAATGCATGCTACAATAATTGTTAGGCTAAACGTCAGAATCCCCGTCCACTTTTTAAAGCTCCTTTTAGGAGCTGCTCACGCAGTCCCGCAGTCACAGAGTGTAATAATAATTTTGCAGAATCTAAACACACTCTTAATAGTGCGACTGTGTGACTGTGTGACTGTGTGAGCACTAACTAAACGCCTCAAAATGTGGCCGGGTATTCTGAAGTTGCCAATTGTTACCCTCCCGTCGAGACAGTGAAAAAATTATGACCCTCCCCTTGGAGAGAATTCTATCCAAACGTCCTGCATGCGTTTATCACATCATACACCATAGAAATCTATCGCTTAAATAAACCAAAATAAGTCTTTTATAAAATAGTATTATTTTCCATGCTTTTATTTAAGCATTAGAGCACGGACAGCTTTCTATGCATTTATCTATAACTTTCTATGTGTTCTCTCAACGTCATAGAAAGTTGTGCTCTAATGCTTTTAGGATATAGCGGGGGAGAACCAAGACTTTATCAAAAAGAAAGAAAGAAAGAAAGGGTCTTCTCCTCATCGTGAGGGAATTCAAAGCGGTCGAAAGTACACGACCGCTAGACAAGGAGGTTGAAGGACTTACGGGCTGCATTGGATGGCGCAAATTGCTGCCGCGCAGCTTACAATCTTGAGGGCTGTTTTACAGTATATAAGCCTCCGAGAGTCAGACCATTGAACCGGGAGACAATTCCCTAGTCTTACGAAGTAGGTTGAAATAGAGGTAAAATAGAGCATAGATTTGGATCAATCAGAGTGCGCGTTATACCGTAGCTATATAATAAAACATAATAAACCACAGTCTCGACCAATAAGAGCGTGCGTGGTCAGCACTGTTTTATACAACACAATAATAACTAACATTGCTATTGCGACACTTACAGTTCCATTATCAGCTATAGTTTCCCCACCAATGGCCATCAAAACGTCTCCTCTCCTAAGCTTGCCACTACAGCTAAACAACTGCATGACTTTAGTGACCAGAACACCAGTCTGCTCTGTCTTCATCTTGAAGTAGGACCGCATGTGCTCACTCTCTATCGGCTGCCATTTGATACCCAGTCGGCAAAACCCATAATACGTCTGATTCCTCTTCACGTCTTCTAGAAAGTGTTGGATTATTGTTACCTGTCAAGTTAAAGCATGGGTGGGTTTTAGACTTAGTCCCAGTTAGCCTGCGAGCTGGCTCTCCTGTTTCTTTTTTTTATATATTTTGTGACACAGGTATGCTGAACACTCAAAAACAAAATATCCGAAAAAAAAAAACACTGGAGAGATGGCTAAGTTGCAGTCCATTGTTGGTGTATGGGGGAAGAACACGGGTGCATCTCCAAACGCCACAGCTGGAACCGAGCCTAGGCTAGCTTGTTAAGGTTGCTATGCTTTATTGGAAGGTCTGGTTGGGAGCAATATCACATCAAGTGTCAAATCAATGCCACGTCAGGTGACTGAAACTGACAAAGGAAACACACTTTATGTTTGAACTCATTTGCATAAGTACCAAAGAAAATCAGTCTTTCTCACAAGGGTGAATAGACCAGATTTCAGACGACAATTGAAAAGTATACAGAGCTTGTACGCTTTCTGGATGACAAAAATCCAGGATTTTCCAGGAAGTCTTTAGTTATTTTTCCAGGAGTTTTTATTGGGTAGAAATGCCCCCCCCCCCCCTCCCCCCCCCAAAAAAAAGTCTGGAGGTCAAAAGACATGAAGCGTGCCCTCTGGAGGAAGTCATAGTCTGCAGCCCAAGATCAGTATCATGAAACTGACTGATTCAACCACATTTGAGTTGAAACATTTTTCCAGGAGTTTTTCAGGATTTTCCTCAAAATTCCAGGACTTTCAAGGAAGGAAATGAAAATCCAGGATATTCCAGGATGCGTACGAACCCTGAGTATATCAGACTTGCATCTTCTACACGTTGATGTACATTGAGGTCTTTGTTTAGTTAGCCAATCAGAAAACACAGTGACTGTTGTATTACCCTGTGAGCAGTGGTTGCATAAGAGAGGAGGAACCACTGCTTGCAGGGTACTCTTGTATTCTTGGGTCACATTAACTATAAACGCATGAACTGGAAAAAACTAAAAATCGGTCAAAGTGGAGTCTTTCAGCTTTGACTTTTTTCATTAAATTTGTTTTTAAATTGGCAAAGTATACGCACTAATTTAGTGGGAGTCGAAATGCTCTTCTGTAAACTGCTCTTTTGCACCACATGCTTATAATACCCTGTAGAAGTTCCAGGGTCAAACACAACGACCCCTGTGGAAATTCCAGGACCCTTTAAAGGGGGTAACAGATATAAAATGGAACAGCCAATTGAGGATTCAACCATAACTGAAAGAAGCAGGCCCTTCTCCTTGATGAACATATGCCTTCCCCTCACAAAGAACAAATCCCTACACTACCAGCACTTACTGGGATAATATATCCTATGTTTTCTGCATTGTCTAATGTTTCAAAGGCAATCCCAATCACTTTATCATCTTGAAGAGCAGGGCCTCCACTGTTGCCACTGTTGATAGCAGCATCAATCTGATAAAGAACAAAAAGCGTTAAATAACACTGATTGCATTTACCATTGCATATGGGTGACAAAAACATGCTGAAAGGGGAAGAGGAGTTTAAAAAATAATTAGGCCTTGAGATTTCGCTCCAAACAAGCGATCAGTTTTTATTTGGTGCTGACGCTTGCAAGGATAGTATCAAATTGGTACAGTTGACGTCATCATTTTCATTTTTATTCCTCACTAAAACGATCTGTATACGGATTCGTTTTTATTCACTTTCGAGAGCATTTTCAAACTTATACGGATTCGATGAAAATGATCACCGTGTCAGTGTGGATGGAAGGCCTAAACGTATCAAAACGTATACGGATTCAAACGAAGACATGTTAGTGTGGACGGGGTCTTACCTGAATGGCTAGTAATTCAACAGCAGAATGAGCATATCTTTGCATCTCCACTCGGGACACCACCCCCCTGGTGACACTAATATTATCACCACCGGTAGGGAAGCCGACACACACTACATCTTCCTCCAGCACGGGTACATCGCCAAAAGTCAGGGGGGACAGGTCATGCCAAAATCTTTCATCTTCAACTCCTAGCTTGAAAAAAACAAATAAAGCAAAAGTTTTAACTATAAAAATATTAAAATAGCTACAAGGAAAGTGTGAGGAATACATGAAGTGACCCAGGTCAGGGCCCTCTAAAATTGTGTTCGCCAAGCCCCCAAATTTAGTCGCCATTGGCGACCATATGGTCACAGTGCTGGGCCCTGTAGGTGCTCCCCTGATTGCTAGTGAAGGACCAAGGTGCACCCCCTGATTGTAAGTGAACGACCCACAATAGGCCATTTGCACTAACTGGGTCACGTGACCCCAACTACCTCTTAACGAGATGTTGTGTCAAAATCAATTCCACAAATACAAAGAACCAATTGATATTAGTCAGAAACTCAAGTTTCAGCTTAAAATCTCTAACCTGGAGCAAATGGCAGCGAGTTGAATTTTCAAGATTTTATTCAGAATGTATGGGATTTGGGTCATGTGACCCAGTTAGTGCAAATGGCCTATTAAATTGCTGGTGCTCCCCTGATCATTAGTGAAGGACCCACAATTGTAGGTGCTCCCCTGATTGTTAGTGAAGGACCAAGGTGCACCCCCTGATTGTTAGTGAAGGACTCACAATTGTAGGTGCACCCCTGATTGTTAGTGAAGGACCAAGGTGCACCCCCTGATCGTTAGTGAAGGACCCACAATTGTAGGTGCTGCCCTGATTGTTAGTGAAGGACCCAGGTGCTCCCCTGATTGTTAGTGAAGGACTGCACCCCTGATTGTTAGTGAAGGTGCTCCCCTGATTGTTAGTGAAGGACCAAGGTGCACCCCCTGATTGTTAGTGAAGGACTCACAATTGTAGGTGCACCCCTGATTGTTAGTGAAGGACCAAGGTGCACCCCCTGATCGTTAGTGAAGGACCCACAATTGTAGGTGCTGCCCTGATTGTTAGTGAAGGACCCAGGTGCTCCCCTGATTGTTAGTGAAGGACTGCACCCCCTGATCGTTAGTGAAGGACCCACAATTGTAGGGACTCCCCTGGTTGTTAGTGAAGGACCCAGGTGCACCCCTGATTGTTAGTGACGACCCCAGGTGTCCCCCCCCCCTGATTGTCAGTGAAGGACCCACAATTGTAGGGACTCCCCTGGTTGTTAGTGAAGGAACCAGGTGCACCCCTGATTGTTAGTGAAGGACCCACAATTGTAGGGACTCCCCTGATTGTTAGTGAAGGAACCAGGTGCACCCCCTGATTGTTAGTGAAGGACCCACAATTGTAGGGACTCCCCTGATTGTTAGTGAAGGAACCAGGTGCACCCCTGATTGTTAGTGAAGGACTCACAATTGTAGGGACTCCCCTGATTGTTAGTGAAGGAACCAGGTGCACCCCTGATTGTTAGTGAAGGACTGCACCCCTGATTGTTAGTGAAGACCCCAGGTGCCCCCCCCCCTGATCGTTAGTGAAGGACCCACAATTGTAGGGACTCCCCTGGTTGTTAGTGAAGGAACCAGGTGCACCCCTGATTTTTAGTGAAGGGCCATAAATGAAGGTCTCTACTGCTTGAGTCATGATTCTGACATTGTGGCTCATCGTTGGTAAAAAAAATTAGTTAACTATATTTAATTTTCAGCTTATCTAGCTGGTAGAGCCACTGGACCATGTTGCCTCCCACCAACATGGGTGACTCATGATTTCTGATATTAACTCATCATTTCTGCTTTTTTTTACATATTACAGAGCAGATGATAACCAGAGGTTATAATATCTCCTAAATATCCTGCTAGCTGAGGTTTTTTTCTGTCAGTCTTTTATTAGTTAGCATTAAGTTGTTCGTGTATCTGGAATGTCGCGTGTAAGTCAGCCTTTACAGACTCTATCAAGAGTCATTTTCTCGTATGTATGTTATATTATGTGACCCTATGATTTCCAGTTTACTAGCAACGTAAACTACAGAATGTTTGGGGAGACTTCTCTTACCATTGCTATATCACATTCATGTCCCACGTGAATAACATGGGCATTATACTTCTTGGCATCACCATGCTTACGCACACGCACCTGCAAGATACACAGAAAGCAACAGGTTACCCAATGCTTTATAAAAGGAAGAAAAAACAGGTGCTTTCGTGGCACTGTACAAATATAGCACATTAGTTAAAAAATTGAAAACATTTAAAACAGCTTAATGTTGATGACTTGTAAACTTTGAGTCCCTATCCACTAGTTGCACCATGGGGTTATTAGAGACCTTAAAAAATATTGAAAACATGCACACTTTCATTGGCTTAGACTCAAATTCAGCAAAATCACTAATTAAAAATAGAAAAACTTTTCTGACGATTTTTCAGGGAGATATAAGCACAGATCTTTCTCGAAATGTCCTACAATGCTTTATACTCTTGTGCTTCAAATGTAGGGAAGCAAAGTTGGCTAAGTGTTACGGCACTAGGCCTCTCACCGCTGTGGTCCAGGTTCTACTCCTGGCTGGGACAGAAGAAATTTTGTTTCTGTTCTGGTCTCAGTTGAAATTGGTTCATATTGCAGGGCTTGTGGCAGGTCGCGGAAAAAAAGGACAAATTTTGCCGGATTTTTAGGTTGAAATTCATGAAAAAAAAAACAATTTAGCAGCAGAATTTGCCGAAAACGGGCGATTTCGCAGGGAAAACGACCAATTTCGCGGGATTTTTTAGGTTCAAATTCCTGGGAAAAAGCGGCAGATTTCCACGGGTCAAATTTGCATGAAAAATCCAGCTGATCGCGTGTGAATTTTACAACCAAATTTTGGTGAACATGGTCGTGTGATAGATTTTACATTTAATTACCATTTTAATGAAAAAACCAATGTACAACTTAGTCATTTTGTCGCGAAATATTGTGATCATTGGTTGAGGCAATTACTATTGTGTGTCCCTAGGAATGGTTTATATAACAAAGGTAATAATTTGCTATTCCAACAACAATGTGCTGAGAAATGCGGCAATAGGAACGCTTCTTACATCTTGGCTAGTATCCAGTTTTTTAATGTTGTTGTACTTGAGTCGGTGGCGAAAAATGTGAGCTAAATTTGCAGGTTTACCTTTGGTTTTAGGAAGTAGATAACACCAAAAGTGGAAGACGAGTTTCAAATATGATGTATCATTATCATTCTTTAAGATTTCTAGCAAATTCTTATGGATTTCGCGTGCTTTGGTATATTTCGCAGGATTTCACAGATTTACCCAAATTTCATGGGTCTGCAACCACACGAAATACAAGATTAGCCCTGATATTAAGTGGGCTGAACGTTATTTTACTGTGTTTCACGTCTTTTGAATGAGACAATAAAAAACCAAGGTCCTGTCTCGCCTTTCTACTCTACTCAGTACCAGGGGGGTGTTAAAGATCCAGTGGGGACATAATATATCCTCTGGCAGTTACCGTATTTACCCGTATACAAGACATACTTTTTTCACTCCAAAATGACCTTCAAAATGGGGATGCGTCTTATACACGGAACATCACTTTTGGGAATTTGCATAACAACCAATACAAAAGATCCTTTACAAATTTGCTGATTCATGGTTGTGTGGTTCGGTTGCACATAATAAAGCTAGGATTTCGATCCATGAACCCTGCAAGCAGGCGCTGGAGCCTGTTTTTATTGCAAAAATCTCGGAGTTCATAGTCGCGAGCACCATTTTGGATTTTGTAACTCGGCCAAGGACGCACGTCCAAAAATCCAAGATGGCGCTCGTCTGCACTCGCGACTACAAACTCCGGGATTTTTGCGATAAAATCAGCCTGTTAACGCCTGCTAGAAGGCTACAATGCATAGAAATATTAGCACAACTTATTTAAATTTTGTGTGAAATCATGTGTAGCACAAGATTTATCTCAAACAAACAAAATAAAATGAAGAAACAGTTGGAATATTTTACTCATCTGTTCGTGGCGTAAAACATTTGCCCTCAGTCATGTTTAAAATTGTCATTTTCCATTTACTGCCAGTCTATTTCTCATGCAGCTATTTCTTTATGGAAGTGCTGTTGCACGAAATACAAATTTAAAATCTTTAGAAATTGATTTTTTTGCCAAAATGACCTCAAAATTCAATGTGCGTCTAATATACGGGTACGTCTTATATACGGGTAAATATGGTACCACCCCCAGTGTCTGTGCTTATGACCGCTTGGCTGCCAGTGGCGCCGTTGAGACCCAGCGCAAGTCAGGTTACGAGCTGCAAGTCTGGGGCGCTGGCCTTAAACATTTACATTTGGTAATCTTTTGAAATGTGTTTGATAGACCAGAAATTGAAAACGGTTTTTAGTTATTCTTTTGAAATAGAGGAGAATAAAGTATTTTGAAAAAGGTCCATTGGTGCTCACAATAAAAAAAATGCTGATTATTTTTCTTCTGTTTTTCTTCATGCTGCTTGGTTGAGAGACATTTATGGTGAAAATTTATCTCAAGCAATTGTCAAATCTATTTATTTTTCTTTAAAAGTTTGTTACTAGTCATGAACACGTCTTTGAGTGGTCAAAATATAGGACATATCTTATGTAAGGACCCATTGATGCCATCTAGAACAATGGAGGTTTGCCTAGTTCTTGCATGCAACAAGTGTACAGAATTGTGAAAGTTCTGTAAACAGATAGCTTGCGTAGTGGCTCTAAAAGGGTAGGAGAGGAAGTCAGCCCTCGCTATTTCCAGTTTTTGCTCATCCCGGCTCCCCTTCCATTTTAGAGCTGCTGCGCAGGCTAGTAAATAGATGTCTTACCGACTTTTGATAAGCAACCACATGACCATTTGTGAGGATTCTTTGACTCTCAATTATGAATCCAGAACCGAATACTTGCTGCTGACGCTTCATTTGCCATGGCATACTGTAATTTGGTGTTGAAAGTTGAACAAACAGCTTCACCACTGACTTCAGGACCTAATGTTTGCCATATAAAGTTCATAAAAATAGTCAATTTTCAGCATTGAAAATACAATCAGTTTCCCAGCTAGGAAGAGCACATTGTCAAAAAAAAACATCAAGTCAGTCTAATGAATGTAATGACCAAAAAAATTAAACTGAAATGAATGGGCAATTCCAGAAATATATGTACCCACCCCCCCTTCCACGGGCAGCACTTGGAAATTTTGAAGGGATGGGGGGGGGGGGGGGGGGGGTGAAGAGCTTGGAATTCTGATTGCAAGGGGGTTTTCGATTTTGAAGCTGGATTTCTTGTCACAAAAGGGGGGGGGGTTGATGATGTCCAACTTCGGAAGAAGTTTGCTGTTTTTCAGTCTGCTAAAGCTAGCGTTTTTCAGAAAGAAAAGAATGTCATTTTACACGTGGAACAAAAAGTCTTCGTCACAATATTTGAGAGATAGAATGCTTCCCAGTTCGTACTTGTCCCTTCTAAGACAGAATCTCCATAATCTTCTTGATTTCGACTGTTAGTTCAATCATGCATCAGGTTCAACTTTGTACAATCACGCATTGAGACTAATATCGAGGATGTTGATGATGTTGAGTGCCAGGATGAGTTGAGGTGGCACGACGTGCAACTTTCGGCAAGACTGGCAACTTTTCCTAACATATCTAATGAAATCCCAGCTGAAACAATGTTATGCACTTTTTGTGTTTCTTCTCTTTGCAAATTTAATACATTCCCGCAACAACCCCCCACAACTTTTGCCATTTTTTCCGCAACTTCGGGTGTTATTAATCCACGGAACACCACGGAACCGGAACCGGAACCCCCTGAAAATGTCAATATTTTTATTTTTCTTCGGTGTTTTCTTTAATTGGATACTTCGAAATGTCTGTTTATACCATATTTAGCTTAAAAAGGGAAAAATTGCCTACCGGGAAAAGATATCTAAACTATATATATGCTCCAAAGCCGTCAATCGCTTTGGTCAGCGGTTCCTTTAGTTGAAGCATGTAACCTAGCCTGTTTCTTTGCAAACCCTACATTGCGTGAAAAATAACGAGCGGAGTCCCCGAGTTCGGAATCGAGTCCGAGTTAGAGTTGGATACCGAGTTGGAATCCGAGTATTCTGATATGGAGTCCGAGTTGCAAAAAATATTGTTGTTTTTTTTCATTTTATTTTCATGCCTATATATATAAATGGCCTATAAAAATGAAAGATGTAAATGGTGTTTTTGCAAGGGAGTTTAGTACAGTAGAACTTCGATTTTGCCACAGGGACAAAAAATATATCATCGAATGGGCGATCAGCCCGAAAGGGGTAGGGTTTTCAGGCTGGAGATATAAGAAAGGGTAGGGTTTTCAGCCGGCTGGAGGTATAAGAAAGGGTAGGGTTTTCAGGCTGGAGGTATAAGAAAGGGGTAGGGTTTTCAGGCTGGAGGTATAAGAAAGGGGTAGGGTTTTCAGGCTGGAGGTATAAGAAAGGGATAGGGTTTTCAGGCAGCTGGACTGGGTATAAAGAAGGGAGGGAAAATTGCAATTTTGCTATAAAAAAGTGTCTGTATTTCACTGGTTTTTCAACCGCAACGCAAAACCGTTTCTTTTTTAGCAGAACACAAAGCCGATTCAAAGTCAAAGTCAAAGATTTATTAAGGGGTCATTTTTTCAGGCTTGGTCAATAAGAAAGGGGTACCTTTTTCCGCTTTGGTATAAGAAAGGGGTACCTTTTCTAATCTAAAATTGGTATAAAGAAGGGTAAGGGGTCCAGAATCTGGGCCGAGCATTCCCGTACAAAAGTTTTGGGAGTACGTTGTATCGGAGTTCGGTTCCAAGCAAGGACTGGTTTTATTACGCTGTGTACAGTCGCGCGTATATAGCAATTTACTGCAATACGGCTAATCACAGAATCACGGGAAAACAAAACGGATAGAAAGACCTCAGTAACACGAGTTGTTGACAGGAAACGCTACGCTAAATAAAGCTTTGTATGATTGCTAAGTAGTTCTATTGTTCTATAATACTCTTTGACCAAATTTACGGAAACACATTTACGCTTCGGGATTTCCATATCGTAAAATCGGGAATATCAGAGTTGAACCCGGGGGATGATCGTCGTATCTTTGATCAAAGCGATTGAAGGCTTTTGGGGCTTAGATATTTTTTCTCGGTACGTATTTTTTTCCTTTTTTAAGCTAAATATGGAATAAACAGACATTTCGAAGTATCCAATTAAGAAAACACCGGAGAAAAATAAAAATATTGACATTTTCAGGGGGTTCTGTGGGGTTCCGTAGGGTTCCGTAGGGTTCCGTGGGGTTCCGGTTCCGGTTCCGTGGTGTTCCGTGGATTAGTAACACCCCGCAACTTCTGCCTTTTTTGAGCAACTTTTCCCTAAAATCTTGCAAATTTTTACTTTTTCTCGCAATAATAACAAGGAAAGGCATTTTTTTGTCACTTAATTGCCCTCTCTATTCAGAGCTATGCGCAAACTTATCAAAAAAGATAAAAAAGCTACATTGAATTTCTTCCACTTAATAGCACTGCGAAGCATACCGAGGTTAAAGATTGCATTTGACTGCTTTCTCCTTAGGGAAACTTTTTTATCAAGTCCCCAAGAACAGTGAGATTAATTTAAATATGTTCTCTCTTTTTATTTTCTTTTTTCTCTTTTTTGTGTTTAAAATATTGGAACAAATACCAATGTACGAACAGTTCACGGTACCAATAAAAATAATATGTCTATATCAATTCTGAAACAATTTACTGTATGTCTCCTGGGTAAATTTCTTGTGATTTTCCCAAACAGCGGGGGGGGGGGGGGGGGGGGGGGCTTGTTAGTAAGATTGTAAGAAAACATGGAGAAATGTGGGGGAGCTAAGGCTCCCCTAGCTCCCCCACCCCAGGTCTGCTGTCCCTACAGCTGTTGTATCTGAAACACTTTCAAGGTTGGCAGGCAGGTATGATATTGAACCAAAATAAATGATGAATATATTCATAATAAATGGCAAATATATTATTCAAAGTGGCTCCCCTCCTGTCCATGTGTTTTCACGTTTAGGGGTGATATGCACTTTATAAACAACTGTTTTTTTAACTTCATCTACAGAAGTGCAAACTTCAGAAGCTTACATCTATTAGAAATATCCCCAGTGAACTTTATCAAGCTAAATATAGACAACATCGCGAGAATATTATACAGAGACCTTACGCTGCTTTTAACACAAATTATGCATTAGTACTGCTATCTATTATTTCTAACAGACATCATAATAAATGGCTAGATAATAGGGAATATTAACAAGTTTTGCCAAAACAGATGGGTTTAAAATTCTTAAAACAACAGCTGAATTCCGTCCAGTTTAGATACAGTACCTTCTCGCTTGTGCGGAGATGACTTCCGGAGGATGTCTTCTCCATGCCGTACGTAGAGCTCGCCGGGCTTTAGGGAGTTGGGAAGGTATTAAAAAGCGCGATGATTTTTGCACCTTTTTCCCCCTTCATCACAAATATTTTTCCAAAGGTTTTCAACGAAGACAATGGAGCATTATGGGTACGACACAGTCCCTCGCGGCCTTACTCGCGGCCACGCGTTGATAGAGGGGCCGATGACTTGTCGTGACTCGTGAGTCGTATATATCGTGAGTAATTCGCTAATCACTCCTATAGGTTTTATTCAGAATTGGTGTAATTACTTTGCGATTGGTTTCACAACAGTCATATGAAAACCGCTCTATTCACAGGCTCCCCAGGATCATTGAGCGAACTCCAGAGTTTATAGTTTGCAGTTTTCTTGTGTCGCTGTGTGAAATTTGACTGAGTTCAATGAGCGCTAAAATGAAAGTACCTACGAAAAATAAAAAGAATGAAAAACGCCCTTATCTAGTCCTTTAGTACCTAAATAAACCACTACTAGCATTTATTTGGTCAGAAATGCACTTTTAAGCGAGTTTTAGCCAATTTATTGTCACCTCTTACTCTTACTATAATATGTTCTGGAACATATAGCGCTCATCGAACTCAGTCAAACTTCACACAGCGACACAAGAAAACTGCAAACTATCAACTCTGGAGTTCGCTCAATGATCCTGGGGAGCCTGTGCTCTATTGCGGACTCATTGGCTGATTGCATTTTCAAGTCCCACCGGGGAATTTCCACTTGTGAAACAGAGCCTCTCCCCTGGAATTTCCAACTTCATAAAGTACCCCCTCCCCTGCAATTTCAATTTTTTCTTGCAAAATACCCCTCGAAAATTATTTGATAATAAGTCCCAGGAAAGTCGCCTTTTTTACCCCTCCCTTTTGGAATTTCCAGCAGACACACCCCCTTCCGTGGAATTTCCAGAGTCCAACACAATTCCCCTGAAAATTTTCCGTAGGTCCTCAAATTACATATTCATAACCCAACATCTTACACATGAGCTACGAGAGAGTTCGCAGGTCAACATTCTCCTTTTAATTCACTCATAGAACGAGAATATGTGAATCATAATGAATATTTATACTAGCTAGCCGCCATCTTGAATTGGGCGTAAAAAATAAATTCGCCCGGTTTGCGGTTTAAAAATGCAACCAGCCATTGCGGACACCCTCTCGGGGGACGGGGGTAACCTTGGGGGTCCCTTGGAGGAGGCTTCATGTGCACAGAACGAGTGCGCATGGTATACGCCTCCTCCCGCTGAGATTTGAAAATAACTGTTTTTGGCCACCGTAGTTGCCGGATTTCGCGGAATGTGTAAATTAGGCAAATCTAAAAATAACTACACTTGGGAAAATGGAGTGGGTCGAGTACAATGCTCGTTTCACGCTTTTAATTACATCATGAGCTTTTGCGAGAGTCCATTATAACAAGAGTCGATTTCAGTCATTGCTCTATACATTTCGCCAGGGATCTAGCTTTTGTCCGTAATAGCGGGGTGTCCGTAATAGCGGGGTGTCCGCAAGGCGAGAGCTGACTGTGTGGTGGAGCGGAACTTTTTTCAATTAATTTTGTGTCATGCTAATTTCTGATTGGCCACTACCAGTCATAAAAAAGGAGTCATTGACCTTCACAAGCTATCAGAATTAAATAGCATGAAGTAATCTCGTTCCCTAGAGTCCAAATGTAAAACAGTACACTGGATTCCCATTGACAGATATTGTAACGGAAAGATGAGCTCCCTGTGCTATAGACTAACCTGGAACCTTGGCAATCAACAATTTTATTGGCATACTTTAAAATCCATGTAATCATTCCTTGCAAACCAAATACTAGACATGCGAGCAACTTAATGATACACTTAAGGTCTCGTGAAAGGTAAAAATGTAAAAATTCAGGCTTCAATTGCCCATTTTTTTTCTAGTACTTTAATTTTAGGTCAAATTTTCACCTTCGCGAAGCTCCTGACCCTGCACGATTTAAGATATCGGCCTCAAATTTTCTGTGTCGTTAGAAAATGAACACAACTAAAAAAACCATGTGAGGGAAATTTTATTTTTTACTTGAAAAAGATTTTATGATCAATATTGCGGCCAGAAACTGTAAAAAATGCAACTTTCAACTTTGCGACCTAATATTTTCGTAAATATGCAAAATATCGAAAATCGCTGACACGGTTTTGCAGTTCATTTCTCCGAGACTAAAATCCGACGTGTGAAATTGTGCAACAAACCGCTGGTGGTCTGGAGCTTCTCAAGTAAACAAGGTAGTTTTTAGTTCGGGGTCGTCAAAATACAAGAACAATTTAAACTTCGATAAACTAAACAACTTCATAGAGCAATATTTTCGCTTTAAAATGATATTTAGCTGATTATCATAGCATAAATTGCGACGCCGAATACACCACTCACGGGTTTACAGAGACCTTAAAACTGCCAGAAAGAAATATCTGTTCACAATGTGTGATCTGAAATGGGCAATTCCAGAAAACATATATTTGTACCCCAGGAGGACAGGCACCATGGGGGGGGGGGGGGGGCATTTTGAAAATTCTGGATGCATGGGGGGGAGGGGGGGGGGTCAAAAACTAGTGCTGCCTGTCCCCAGTGTACATATATTTTCCGGAATTACTCAAGTAATCAAAATGTAATCAAGAACTATTTGTATAGATATAGCCATTTACAGTACTGGAGATTTGCTAATAAACCTGTGAATCTGGCCACACAATTTATATAAACAAAACCTGACTTTAGACTACCTACTACTGTCTCAAAAATCTGACACTTTGCCAAGGCAACCATGACATAACTAAAAATTGCTGACACTCTTCAACCCTCTTTAGCCTGGGACGTCCCTGCTTTAGCTAACAGTAAAACACAAGACAGTAAATTACCTTAAAGTGCATATCACCCCTGAAAAGAGCGAAATGGGACAAATAGTTTAGGACATTAGAGGTAACTTCCCGAAAACTATTTTTAATTTAATTGAAAAATGAGTATTTTACAGATTTTTAAAATTATTTCCTTCAACGAAGAAGGCCGCGCTAAAAAGGGCCTGGGTCGAATGATGTGGCAAAAGGTATTGTTAAAACCATAGTGGCAAAAAAACATTGCAAACATTCAAAATAGGAAATAATTTGCGTGTATAGATGTTGACAAGCGTATCAAAATGAGTTTCTCTTGTGCATCTGTGGAAAATAATATACTATAGTGCAATTCTCTCTGAATCTTCATTTGAGTGACAGCTGAAAACAATACCTCCGGACACGTCACAAGTAAGCTCGACCCAGTAATCCCATTATCGGCCTGTTTGCCAAAGGGTGACCAAAAGGGCAAAATCGGCTACTTTTGACTGCACGTACTGAGCTGGGGTTTTATCCAAATCACATGTATCATACATCAATTTAAAGTTTGAAACGAGTAGAATTTGTCCCATTTCGCTCTTTTCAGGGGTGATATGCACTTTAAAATAACAATATTATTGTGTATGATAACAAACGCCAGCAAGATATCATTGTCTGTGCAGCATTGCATGGAACTCAACTCCCCCGGTTTTGCCAGGAGTCTCAAGATTTTTTGCTTTGTCTCCTGGGAATAATTCAAGTTGACTGCCATACATTTACTGTATTTCTCCCAAGAGAATTTCATGAAATTTTGCCATTTCAAGGTGGTCTCCAGAGTTTTGTCCTGGGGTTTGAATTCCCTGCAATTGTACTACATATCTCACCAAGTTAAATGGCATTGTGTTTGAAAATCGTGCCCCACACAAACTCCTTTGCTTACATGAATGGTCTGCCAATTTCACATTATGTTCTTGGAGTGCTGCACAAGCATCAAAGAAATGGCAAAAGTCTTGTTTATGATTTCTCAAGACTGACTTTTCAAGGCTATGCCACAGTTCGGTGAGATTGGTAGAAGTTTGCAGTAACGATTCTTCTTGTACTAGTGTTTAACTCAGATCTGGTATAGTTCTTTTAGCCCCTCCATAGCTCCTTTTTGGAAGACGGACTGTTGAAACTCCAAGGGACACATGCTCAGCCTTCCAAGGTCCAGCAAAGTAGTTGTATGAAATAACTGAACACAATGGTGGATCCCAAGATTTTGACTTCATGTTGAATCTACCAGCATCTAGCTTTAATATTGGTGACCCTGTCCTTCCTCCATTGGAGTTCTTTTGACCATGAGACACCAAAAAGTAGAGGTCCTCTTGGCACACACCCAAAACACCCCATATGCAGGGAAGTGGGCATTTTGAAATCTCAGATAAAGTTTTCCCATCAATATCATAGACAAAATTGAGCCTGTGTCCCATCATATAGATCTTACCATTCATTAAGGTATATTTTGTGCCACCTTCAGCTTGTTCCTTTGTTATTTGACAAACCTGTGTCCAGCTGTTTGTTGTCGGATCATACCTCTCAACAGGGAGAACATAATTCTTGTGGTAACTAAACCTCCTACGTGAAATGCCACCAACAACATAGATATAATTCCCATATGCAAATGCTCTGGGTATTCCACGTGAGTTGTCCATAGGTGCTTCCCTTTTAAGGGTGAGTTCCTGGAGGGGTTCAGACACATCACATGAAAATACTAACGGCACACTTTCTTCTTCTCCCCTCATGCCACCAATGAAGTATAATTTTCCCTTGAGACAAACTGCACTGAAGTGAGCAATGTAATGTGGAAATGTGGTCCTCTGTGACCAGCTATTAGAGATGAGGTCATACTGTTCAATGACTAATCTGTTAGGATTCTTGTTGTCAGGAGTGCAGCTAACCAAAAACACCACTCCATTGTGATACACGGGTGTTCCAATCCCTGGGTTGTCTTCTTCTGTGTCCCTAATATTCAGTTTAAAGAATGTACTGTCAGCCGGGATGAAACAAAATGGGCCTTCAGGCATTCTAACCTTGTCTGCCGGAAATACCAGAATTGCATTTGCATAAGGGTCCAAACAATTTCTTGGGTGATCTGCATCAACTGCTCTAGGGTCATACTCACTCTTAATTCTCTTTGACACAAGCTCTAAACACTCAGGGTTACCAGACACCAGGGCTTCTTGCATAACCACATTTTCTAGAAATTCCTCATTAAAGGAATGAAGGCGGAGGTTGCTAAAAAGTTTGTGGAATGAACCTCTTCTGTCTTCATTATCACTGACCCAGTTGATTATAGCCCTGTAAACAACTTCCTCACTTGAGACTTGAAGATTATCACTTGTAATTATCTCAACCAAGGATTCCAGTGTTAATTTCAGAAACTCTGGTGACTCTAGTGTCTTCTCAAAACTTTTTCGAGCAAGTTTCAGAGATGCCATTTTAAGTTTCTCACATTTGTATTGGATAGAAAAATGAAATGTTTCAAGGATGTCTGGAAAAAATGCCTCAGGATTGCATGACATAAAGTCGTCAACAGCCACCTTAAGTTTGTTTATCAACAGAAAATCTGAAGCCATCAGTACTGCTTGAGCGTTGCCCAAAGTCAGTTCGATTTCTCCTTTGTAGATGAAACTCAGCACTAATTCCACAGTATCTGCTTCAAAGGCTGTAAGTTCTATCACACGATCTTGCTTTTCTATCATGTCTGCATCCAGCAAAGCTCTGAAGAACTCACAACTTGCAGCCAACACGGCGCGGTGAGCTGGAAATTGCTTCCCTTGAGCTACAACTGTCACATCACAAAGCCGATTTGACGCACGGTACTCATTCAAGTTACGCAAAATATCATCTTTATAATCCACAAGAGAGACTCTTCTACTCGCCATGCCTATTTTCGCTGGAATCAATGTTATGCAGACTAAATACAGAGAATAAAAACTACAGCTCCAGCTCCTCCTCCCGAATCTTTACAATTCTCACGTGTGTCTTCGCCGCGCTAGCTTTGGTAGCCGAGCCTCCTGTAAAGCACAGGTATACCACATTATTATATTACCTGGATGCAACTTTACATTACCGACGCGATTTATCATACGATTTCCGAACATAATAGAATCTGTGAACGCATTTGATTGAATTCCATTGCGTTTGCTTGTTCGATTGGCCATGTGAGGTTCCGTGGCACCCCAGGAATTTATTTAATGTCTGTCATCAAATAATCATCGTCACAAAGTTCCTTTGTAAAGGGAGGAATTGTCTGTGGGGGAGGAGGGGAGACTATCAATAATAAAATCCAAGGGGAGGCTATTCCAAAGTCTTGGAGCGCTCCGAGAAAGCTCTAGCACCACATCGAACCACATGATTCCATTTTATAACTTGGTTGTCTAAGTTGAGAGGTGCTGATTCGCCGATCGCAGCGCACGAGCCGGAGCATAAGGAGCATAAGACCTTTATTAAAGGTAATGCGCTGCTTGATTGTCAGCCAGTGTAACTCGTACAATACGAGTGTGACGTGATCGCATTTGCGTGATTAACGTGACGAGCCTCGCTGCAGCATTGGGGGCATCCTGCAAACGCTGTGTCAAACGTCTGGGCAGTCCATACAATAGCGCATTGCAATTATCAATCCTAGATATTACAAAGGCATTCATCAGCGTTTTCGTTGATTCTAAACTAAGGCAACGTCTGATCTTTGCAATGTTCCTAACCTGCGTTGGACTCAACCCAGGTATCGGCTGTCAACGCACGGGCTACAATATACACTTAATGACTGCTTCCGAGGGAAAATAAAACTCGCTGTTTCCCGAGGGTGCAGTCATTAAGTGTTTTATTATATAGCAAAAAGAAATACGGTAAACATGGGTAAAAATATTCCGCCGAAATTTCTCGCTCTAGCGATGTCGCCCGCGCGGGCAACAATTTTTTAATTGTAGCCCGCCACGTGACCATGATAGAACTAATTAGAGCGCGCGCTTTGATCGAATAAACACGAGCTATATAATAATGTTCCTTATATGACGCAATATAGAACGAGCTCTTGCAGACTGACTAACATGGGTCTCAAGACACAAGGTACGTGCCAAACACTGTAAATGTTCCCAGCAGACTGTGCACGGGCTACAGGATAGTTCCCTACGTTAACAAGCTCTCAAGGTGATGGAGGGATTGTCTTGGAATGCATAACCTTAACCAATAGCTCGGTCTTATCTTTTTTGAGCTTGAGATGATTTACTAGCATCGAGCTCTCTATATCTTTAATGCACGCTTCAACGCGGCCTTGGCACACCTCAATATCCCCAAGAACAGATGGTTGGAATGTCATTAGAGCTAGCTGGGTATCATCCAGGCACATGTTTTCTATTAGTCAGCGCCCATTATGATGATACATCTTTCTTACATAAGCCACCCCCACCCCCCTCTTCAAAGTGAGCTCATCGGGCCATGGTTATTTAAATAGGTAAACCCCTTTTGGAGGTGATGACCCCCCTTGGGCGAAAGAGGTAGCGGGTCTGGGGTACCGCCGTTGTTTTGACCTCTAATTCTCGGCTAATTTTCCGCGAAAATTTAATTGCGTTGTCAAATAAACTTTTGTGTGCTCAAACCTTCAACGTCGCTGGCGCGCGGAAACTATTTCTTTCGAATTTCTTTTCGTGACAGGCATAGCATATAAAAATATTTATACACGAATCGTTACTTGAAAGGTAATAGTTAGTGGTTCGTTCATGTTCGTTCTGTACTGTTTCTGTTCCCGTGAAGACTTTACCACAAGCCTGGAAATTCCAGGAGAGGGGGCCTATCAAGACCCTGGCAATTCCTAGGGTGAGGGGTCAAGGACCCCTGGAAATTCTGTAAACTCCAGGAGGGAGGGGTCTGTTTTAAGCTGTGGAAAGGGCGTGTTTAGGCAACCTAGAATTTCCAAGGGAGGAGGTGTTCAAATTCCAGGGGAGGGGGTGTTTAGGCCCCTTGGAATTCCAGGAGAAGGGGGTGTTGAAGACCTCTGGAAATTCCAGAGGGCGGTCTTCAAATGGTAGGGTCCCCGACCCTCAGGTTTGGAAAAATAATGCGATCAGCCATTAAGATTGGTTGTCTTTCAACAACGTGGATGGTTTGTGCATTCCCTTAAAGAGGATGTCGATTCTTAGCTTAAAACAATCTGGATTCAAAAGAGCGTTCATGAATACCATTGATGATTTGTTGCCACTTATTAAGTAAACACAAAATATAAGATGGCGCAGCTCAATATTTATGTCTCAAAAAGTTGTCTCTTTGTCTTATTGAAATAGAGAATTTGTGAAGTGGCGCGACGTTCAAACAATTCCGCCAAAAATTCAACCGAAATGACGGTTGCAAAAGCTAGCGATCTGTAGGCTAATATAGTTATTGCAGTTTGTATTATATATGGACAATATATGCAACACTATTGATTAGTTAATTATTTGCTGCTTTTTGGAAGCCATACTGTCAGACCACCAACACACACACAGGTTATTAACGACCTGCCCCTAAAGGTGTTTCAGCTTTTCCAGGCTGCTTTTTGGAAGCTGTACTGTCAGACCACCAACACACACACAGGTTATTAACAACCTGCCCCTAAAGGGGTTTCAGCTTTTCCAGGCTGCTTTTTGGAAGCCGTACTGTCAGACCACCAACACACACACAGGTTATTAACGACCTGCCCCTAAAGGTGTTTCAGCTTTTCCAGGCTGCTTTTTGGAAGCTGTACTGTCAGACCACCAACACACACACAGGTTATTAACAACCTGCCCCTAAAGGGGTTTCAGCTTTTCCAGGCTGCTTTTTGGAAGCCGTACTGTCACACCACCAACTGGAACATATGTATCAATCATCACAGAAGATGTAAAGGCAGATGTTGCAGCCCATGTATTGCTATCAAACTTATGAATACTTAGTTTGAAAGGTTCAGGGTTAGTTTTCCAAGTTTCACCTGTAAACCCATTGTATCCAATGAGGTAAAGACTGTTGTCACAAACTTGCAAAGCTCCAAATACATCAAAGGATGGCCACTTGGAAATCTGTGACAACATGCTAGATTGAATGTCATACACATAACTACCTAAATCCAATCCTGTAGGAACTATATAGATCTTGCCATTCACAAGAGCACTTTGGCAGAAATCTATAGATGGTGGAAAGGTCAATTGGGCAATTTCATCCCAGTGGTTTGTTTGTGGATTATATCTCTCAAGAGAACGGACAAATTGATGAGTGTCCTGCGTTGACATACCACCAAATACATATATATGCTGCTCATCTGCGACTACGCTAGGCATAGCTCGGCAGTGCATCATGGAAGCCATCTGTTTCATAGTCAACTCTTGCTGCGGTCCTGCCACATCAAACGAAATTACTAATGATATGCTTTGTTCTTCCCTCATGCCACCAATGGTATAGATAACCCCCTTGAGACACACAACACTAAAAAGCTCAACGTCAGATAGAACAGTAGACTGGCACAATAACCGTGACCATCGGTTGGATTTCAGATCATATTGCTGTACTGAAAAGCTGCTGGAATAGTTATCAACCAAAAATACCACCCCATTATGATACACAGGCCACCCAATCCCAAAGTCACCATGGTTGTTTTTAACACTGAGCTTGCACCACCTATCTTTTCTAGGTATATAACACCATGGAGTGCGAGGTAGTCCAAGCTCATGTTTTGTTGGAAAAACCAGAATAGCATTCATGTAGTTGTCCAAACACTCTCTTGGATGCTGTCCATTGGCAGTTGTAGGGATGTATTTACTCCTCATACTCTTCAACACAAGCTTCAAACACTCAGGGTTACCAGACACAAGTTTCTCTTGTACAACTACATTTTGCAGAAATTCTTCTTGGATGGAACAAAGACGGACAAGGCTAAATAACTGAAAAAAGGAATCTTTTCTGTCTTCTTTATGGTTTATCCAGTTTAATATGGCCCTGTAGATGACTTCTTCATTAGAGACCTTTAAATCATCACATAATAATATTTCCACCATGGATTCCAAATTCATTTGTAAAAATTCTGCTGTGTGTACCACATCTTCAAATTTTTCAAGAATAATTTTTAGAGATTCCATTTTCAGCTTTTCACACTTGTACTGACTGGCTAATTGATATATTGCAAGTATATCAGTGCAGAACGATTCAGCATTTTTCGACATAAAATCCTCTGCAGCCACCTTAAGTTGTCGATCAACAGAAAATCGGCTGCGATGAGCACCGCTTGAGCGTTGTCCAAAGTGAGCTCGATTTCTCCCGTGTATATAAAAGTTAGCACTAACTCCAAGGTTTCTGATTCAATTGAACTCAGTTCTATCACCCTACTTTGCTGTTCTCTCATATCAGCGTCCAGCAATGCGCTGAAGAACTCACAACTTGCAGCCAACACGGCGCAGTGAGCTGGAAACTTGAGATACTACTTTCACATCACAAAGCCGACTTGACCCACGATACTTATTCAAATTACGCAAAATACCATCTTTATAATTCGAAAGAGAGATTTTTCTTGTCGCCATACTCTAGATTAGAGCTTCTTGATCAAAGCCGTGTGGTTTCACTCGAATCTCGTCGTACTTCTTTTCCGCGTGAGCCTGCCGGGCCTCCTCTCCACAGGAGGACCAAGACTTGTACTGCGGTGCGGACGTGCATTCCGTGGTATAGAACCAACAAATGACCTACCACAGAAATTAGACGACATTGGTTAAATAGAAGGGCCCACGGCTTGTGCAAGATCGCATCCTGTTGAAAGAACACTGGAAGCAGTGAGCTACTGACACTGTGTCCCCCTTAAATAAGTAGTACTGTGGTATACCTGTGCAATCGTAAGGCCAGGCTGCATGTGGAGTTGTTCGATCGCGTTCTACGCAAAAAGGACGCAAAAACCAAGTCGATCGCAACAAATAGTCATGGTGGCAAAAAGACTGACCTTCACGGACCGGAGAGAAGATGTTTTGAACAAATTGAACGAGTATCGCAGGTCTAGTTGGCTTTGCGACGTGACAATTGTAGCACAAGGGCAAAGCTTTCCAGCACACCGCGCCATTTTGGCTGCAAGTTGTGAGTTCTTCAGGGCTTCGATGGATGCAGACATGATAGAACAGCAAGATCGTGTTATAGAACTAAGCGTGTTTGAAGCAGATACGGTAAAGGTAATGTTGAATTTTCTCTACACGGGAGAAATCAAGCTCACTTTGAGTAACGCTCAAGCGGTCCTGATGGCAGCTGACTTTCTGTTACTTAATGAGCTGCATGAACCTGTCGACAAATTTATGTCAAGGCATGTTGCAGAGCTATCTACTGACTTGCTGATAGCGACGTTCCAATTTGCTGTTCAGTATAAGTGTAAAATGTTAAAACCAGCTGTCCTAAAGATGGTTCATGAACATTTCGAAGAGGCCATAAAGTCTAAGGAGTTTTTAGAACTGAAGCTTGAATCTTTGATGGAAATAATTTCTAGTGATGATGCAAAAATTTCAAGTGAGGAGGTTGTTTACAGGGCTGTACTAGAATGGGTGAACCACAACAAAGACAGGAAAGGCTTGTTTTGCAAGCTGTTGAGACAAGTGCGTCTTTGTTCTTTTGAAGAAGAGTTCCTTCAAAATGTAGTAATGCAAGAAGCCCTTGTTCTTGGTTGTCCTGGATGCCTAGAGCTTCTTTCCAGCTGCATGAAGGATATGGGATGTAAGAGCATTCCTACAACAGCCAACATTCAACACCCAAGAGCTTGTTTGGACAATTACACCAATGTCGTTCTAGTTTTTCCAAACAAGAAAGTTCCCAGGCTACCTGGCGGTCCTTGGTGTTATATTCCTAACATATCTACTAAGCATAAATGGCACAGGCTTCCCACGCAGAATGACAACACTGACCAAGGGATTGGGTTGCCTGTGTATCACAATGGATTGGTATTCCTGGTGCAGCATCTTTCTAATGGAAGCCAGCCAAACTGTATATATATTGAGCAGTTTGACTTAACTACTTTCCAGTGGTCATTTAAGTCTACATTTCCATCTGACATTAAAAACTTTGGAGTTGCTTGCATCAAGGGTGTTATCTACATTATTGGTGGGATGAAGGGAGAAAATGAAAGTGTACAATTAGTTTTTTCTTGTAGCATAGAGCAAGAACTTACTATTAAGGAAATGGCACCTATGAAACACTCTCGTGCATCACCAAGTGTAGTTGCAGATGAGCAGTATATCTACGTACTTGGAGGGATCCAAGCACAAAGTGGAGAATTTGTCCCATCCCTTGAGAGATATGATCCCAAGACAAATATCTGGAATGAACTAACCCAGCTATCATTTCAGCATTCGCTATCTCACTGTCATTGTGCTTTATCGAATGGTAAGATCTTCATAGTCCCCAAACATGAATATCGCCCAGGTTTTCATGTGTATGATATCGATACAAACACATTGTCACACACTGGCTATGCTCCAACGTTCAACTATAATGGAGTTTTACCGGTGTGCGATAACAGCCTCTACCTTATTGAATGCTATGAAGAAGTTAAAAGTTCTCATCGTCAATTTTTTGATGAAGTTGAGGGAATAACGTCTCAAGCCTTACTTTTAGATCTAACGAAATTGGATCCTGACTGCAGTATGAAAACCAACAGTTGGATGTCACATACTATAACCCTTTGCAAGTTCAGACAAATTGATATGTTTAACAAGAATGTTCCCCTTGGTGGAGTGACAGTGCGCCTTCTAAAAAGTAGCCTAGAAAAGCTGATCCGTCTTGGGAGAACATACCACTGGCCAGAAGAAAAAACATATTATTAGTCAAATCCCACTAGTAGTTCATTATCAATGCAGCACTCTGATTGGTTGAGCTAAGTACTAGCAAAAATACCAGGTAAAAGGTATTTTGAATGTGCAATCAAATAAGCCATTAAAATTTCAGCCTTGAGTGGCACTTTCAGAATAGTCCTGTTTCAAAATCTCTGATCTACTGCTGAAAAGCAGGGTGACAAGTTCCTATTTCCTCCTATTGTAGGTAGTCAATTATGTGTACCAAATTCTGGTAGGTTATTTTAGCATAGAACACAACTTTCTATGACTTTATTGGCCAAAAAATAGAGCACGCTAAACAATAATATTGTAAATTATGAGGGAAATAAAGGCTTGTTGTTGTGTTGTTGTTACCAGGATTATTCCTATTTTTCTCCTTTTTTTTAGGTACAAATCTACAAATTTCTCCTATTTTGTGGTCTTATGTATTCCTATTTTCTTATTTTTTCTTGTCATGAACCCACTTGACATCCTGGAATGGGGAATAAATTACAGCGGGAGCCCAAATTTGTTTCAAATACCATATTGTGTGGTTCCAAAAAATATCCATACCCCCTCCACGGAAGGGTGTTGAAAAGTGACCACTCCACCCTCTGGAATTTCCAAAGAAACATACAGTACTTGTATGGAAAAGATCAGGTAAATTGACTCCCCACCCCTCCGAATTTCCAGTCCCTTCCGTAGGGGGTTATGGATAATTTCTGTAATCACAAATTGTCTAGATTTGCCTGTGGTATGCCTGTGGTTTTCGTAAGGAAGGCCAGGCTCCTATTCACGACTTCACGTTCGAAAAAGGCGCGAAATAATTCGCCTGCCATTTCTAGTAGTAAGGCGATTTGCGACTGCAACAAAAGCTAAATCAAAATGGAAACCAAGGCAGTATCTCTTGTGGACTACAAAGATGACATTCTGCATAAATTGGACGATTATCGAGCGTCTGGTCGGCTTTGTGATGTGAGTGTTGTTGTAAAGCAAGGGAAGCAGTTTCCAGCTCACCGCGCCATTTTGGCTGCAAGTTGTGGTTTTTCAGCGCATTGCTGGACGCTGATATGAAAGAGCAACACGAAGGTGTGATAAAGCTGACTTCATTTGAATCCGATACTGTGGAGCTAGTGCTTCGTTTCGTTTACACAGGAGAAATCCAGCTCTCTTTGGGGAACGCTCAAGCGGTGTTGATGGCTGCTGACTTTCTGTTGATCGACAAACTTAAGGTGGCCGTTGACGAGTTTATGTCACAAAATGCCAGAGCGTTCTCTGCAGATATATTCACAACTTATCAGTTTGCAGTCCAGTTCAAGTGCGAAAAGTTAAAATCAGCTTCTCTAACATTGATTCACAGAACTTTTGAAGATGTTCTGCGTCACTCGTCAAAGTTTTTGGAACTGAAGCTGGAAGCCTTGGTGGAAATAATTTCTAGTGATGATTTAAAAGTCTCTAGTGAAGAGGTCATCTACAGGGCAATATTGAACTGGGTAAACCATAAAGAAGACAGAAAAGATTCTTTTTGTCAGCTTTTTAGCCTTGTCCGTCTTTGTTCCATCCAAGAGGAATTTCTACAAAATGTAGTTGTACAAGAAAAACTTGTGTCTGGTAACCCTGAGTGTTTAAAGCTTGTGTTGAAGAGTATGAGGAGTAAATACATCCCTACAGCTGCCAATATTCAGCATCCAAGAGATTGTTTGGACACCTACATGAATGCCATTCTGGTTTTTCCAACAAAACAAGCTCCTGGGTTATGCCCTGGCCCATGGTGTTACATCCCTGCAAAGAATAAATGGTGCTTCCTCAAAGCAAAGAATTACAGCAATGGCTATGGCAGTGGGTTGCCAGTTTATCACAATGGTGTGGTGTTTTTGGTACGACAGCATCTAAGTACTTATTAATAGAGCAGTATGACTTGAAAACTACCCAATGGTCATATAGGTCTGCTTTTCCATACGATGTTGACCTTTTTGGTGTTGCTTGCCTTAAGGGTGTTCTTTACATCATTGGTGGTAGAAGACAAAATACAAGTGTGTCATTAGTTTATTCTTGTGATGTGACGGCAGCCCCACAAGAGCTCCGTATCAAGCAGGTTGCTTCTATGGCACACTGCCGGGTAATGCCAAGTGTGGTATCAGATGACAAGCATGTCTATGTGCTTGGTGGTATTTGTCCAAAGAACAGCACATTTGTCCCCTCGATAGAAAAGTACAATCCACACACAAGCAGTTGGGAGGAGCTTGCTCAATTGAAATTTGAATGTCCAGTATTTTACTGTCACTGTGCTTTAGTGAATGGCAAGATCTTCATAATTCCAAAGTATGAGGCAAGAGCTACAGATGTTCATGTGTATGATATCCAATCAAACAAATTGTCAAAGATTTCTAGTGCACCAGCCTTCAACTTTTATGGAGTTTTGTCAGTTTGTGAAGAGTGCCTGTACCTTGTTGGATGCAGCGGCGAGGACGATGCTCAGAAAACTGACTCAAAGGCTTTAAAGTTACATGTACATAACTATGATATCAAGACCAATGTGTGGGGTACCACACCTTCGGTAACAGTTTCATACTACAAACGAGATGCAAAATGTCATCTTATTCTTAGTGGGTTACCTGTAAGACTTCTGAAGAGCAGCCTAGAAAAGATGTGATGACTGTATCAAGGAAAGAGGGTGTCTATTATTTGACCATTCCCACCCAAGCACCATCTTGAATTGTTCAGTCTATTTATTCAGCATAGAAACAAGGCAAAATGCAAGCAGGGCGCAAGTTTTGCTCATGTTGGAAAGTAGAGCCTGATGCTTGGATTTATGGTACAAAAGTGTTGACCAAGCTACCAAAAAGTACTCCATATTTGTTTTGAAAAAAAGTTGATTGGCTCATTGCTTTTTTGTGCTTTGCCAGGACATTCTGGAAACAAAATGGTTGGTACATGACAAAAGCAAATGGTGTTATCAATGTGGAGTGGAGTTCTTTGTTTACCTTGGTGTTATACTTGTTCTTTAGAATTATCATAAATGATCTTTTCCTCAAATAAATGCCGCACCATAGATGTGGCGTCCATCAGGGCGGCGGCTATTATCATTTTATCATTAACATGTGATTCAGGAAAACAAATTCTCCCTTGAGAAAAAGCCTAAAGAAAATGACGTCAGGAAATTTAGCTATATTTCTGATACAGTAAAAACCTGCATAAAAGAACAGGTGTTTTGGGAAATCAGCCTGATTTTGTTCTTGTATAATAGTATAATGGGTGTTTTCTGCAAAATCAGCCTGAAAATGTTCTTCAGGTGTTTTTAAGTTGTTTCTTAACATCAAATACTGCATACACTACCAACAGTAAATAAGAATGTGATTGGGAGAAAGGTGACAGTCATTTAGTAACAACAATAGTCAAGTCTAAAAAACAATTGCTAAATGTACCCTGGAATTCCTGCTGTAGAACTGTGTGTGCATGGTCTAACCAATATTGATCTACTCGGTACTCTACCACATAGTGGGTTACTGTACTCGAATCTAACTGGCAGCAATTTTTTTATACAAGAACAATTTTCATTTTTCAGGCTGCATGTGTTCATATGTATAAGGTACATTTTTGGCCAAATTTCAGCCTGAGTGTTCTTAAACCACTTGTTCTTTTATGCGGGTTTTTACTGTTTTTACCTTGACATTTAGACTACTTTGTCCAAAGGGGCTACCCTCAAAATTCACACCCAGAGACAGAGTGGAAATGACCTGCTAAAATCACTAAATTGCAAATAGTAAGTGGGTCAGGTTAACTCAGATAAGCTTCAATTTTTGCATAGAGACTCCTTATGTGATGATAAACAAAAAATTAAAATTACCGTCTTTGGGATATTAGACTTTAAACATTGGTTTCTGTACCATTTTATGGGAGAATTAGTACCTTGATCAGGAATTAAGAGAACTTTGTTTAACAGAGCTCGAAATAAAAACAAATGGTGGTCGCAGTTTTGCGACTAACTCTTAAATTTTAGTCGTAAAATGGGAAACGTTAAGTCCTGCATTTTCTCAAAAAAAATGCTTTAGTTTTATTGCGTTTATTTTGTATTTATTTGCCAGATAATGTTATACTGTTTCATGTATAACGCTGTGGTGAAAAAAAAAGTAGCAAACAATTCGCGATTATGTCGTTACAGCATATCCGCGGCTTCATTAACGTTACATTTTTGTATAGAATATCCATGAAAGTAGTAAAGCATCCTTTCTCAAGTTTTGAATCACAAGCCACTCGGGCTTCCGTCTGGCGCTAACCTCATATTCAGCGAAAAACGGAACGATTTTTGTTATTTTCTCGATAAAAACTGCAAAGGTGGGCTCCCTGTGTAGGCGCGCGCGAAGTAAGTTCCCCTCTTTAATTATTACGGACGTTCCCCGAACAAGGGACTGCAAGTACTCTAATATTGCCAAGTTGCAAGTTCTTGTTTCGATGCAAACCACGCAATGCAACAAACTGTTTCTCAAACCAGAACAGCCACGCTCTCTACTTCGCGCATCAAGCTTGAACAAAATGTGACTGAGAGCAGTTCCCTTTGATCTTGCCGCTTTTGATACGGATGGTCTTTCAGGGACGGCGGAACAGTTTTCAAAGTGTGGAGGAGCTCGTGGGGGGACTGAATTTAGTGAAAATGTATGGAACTTGATGAAATATGATGGGGGCTCCGCCCGTCCCTGTCATTTGACAGAATCGAACTTCCTACGCAAAATGGCCCGGTTGACGTAGTCGAACAGTAAAAAGTTTTTTTTTTTTCAGTATAGCACTTGGATTCGGAGACCATACCTCTAGACGAGAACTGAACTGCCGTATGGCGACAAAGGATTCTCGAAGGATTTTCTTCTTGGCCCTAGTGACGTCATAGCGCGTGGTCGCTAAATTCCCGTGGATTTTAGTCAGTTATTTGGCGTCCCCGGTGGGGAAGGCAGATTTGCCAACAGAGGACTCAGAGGGAGGTAGCGGCCCTTTTTTGCTAATTTCCCCATACATTAGGAAAATCTGTGACATGCTAACTGTATATTAGTGCCACAAAAGAGGAGATACGGGCCCCCTACACATTCTTCTACCATGAGAAATTCAGCTTTTCCCATGGATGGGTTAGGCAGAAATTCCCTGTAATTCCCCGGCAAGTCAAACGGACAGAACAACCCGTGACGTTGATATGACGCGAGCGGATGATGAGAACCAGGCACCACGTGGCTGCCTTGCATAACTTTATATTAAAAACGTCGACCAGATTCAGATCAAAATTCGTCATCAGCATGGAATATTTGCTGTTTGCGCGCAGACTATACTTAAGCGAGTTTATCAGTCTATTATAGAGCTGAAGTAACTTGTCTTTGTAGGAAAGGGCCTGTTTACATCTGAGGGGTGAACCAAGACCTCGCCACCCCTATAGCTAGCCGGGTCAGACAGTATTCAAATCGGCGCCTATGCCAGCGAGTAAGGCCTTCCTAAGTGTCTCCATGCAATAACTCGTTTCTACGCCTAGAGCGGATTTCGAATGATTGTGAAGTGTCGCGACAAAGTTGTGCCACGCCGCGACTTCATTGGCTCTCGTTCTAAAGCAGATATCGTATGACTGTGAAAAGTGCCGCGACACGGAACCTGGCCTGCTGTAGATACGGAATAAATCGTAGTAGTCGCGGCACGGTCGGGGCACGGCACTTTGTCGCGGCACTTTTCACAGTCATACGAAATCTTGCTCTATAAGGACCGTAATTTTCTGCAGCGGTCATGCAATTTGATTGGTCGTCCTTGATTTAGATGCCGCAATAATGCAATCTGATTGGTTGTCCGTGATTGTCTTGGCGCGAGGGGCGGAGAAGGCGAGATTCCGTATCTACACAGCAGGCCAGGTTCCTTGTCGCGCGGCGACAAATTTCACAGTCATACGAAATCTGCTGTACAGTATGCACGAGTTGAAACAATACGAGTACGATAAACACAAGCATAGAGTTTCATAGACCCATGGAACACACTTTACCGTCAAACACTAATTATTACACAAATCCATTTGCTCTCTTTTGCCTTTGACTATTTTTCTTTGACTAGTGCACTTGTTCCACGGGTTTATGAAAATCAAACGCGTTCGCAAAGTAAAGCCATGCTCAAGCCTTTTACATGAATGAGTTTTATTTCATAAGCATTGCTCAGCATACATGCAGTGCCTCGCAGAGTTCTTTATAAAAGATACAAACGACTCCATGAGCTCAGGTTTTGGCAGTAGGGTTCCTCCCTATCAGTATAACTATTTTATTTCAACGATACAAAAATAACTTATGACTTGAAATGTACATACTATATAAACATGACTTTGAAACGAATCCCTGATAAATAACCACTTTATCATTTGCTGCTTGACAAACTGCAGCAAATAACAAATCTAATGCCGCGTGAAATTAATAATTCGTATTTAATCTTAAATAATCATCTATTGGTAAGAGATAAGATTGACTATGCGAGACAGCAACCAATTACAAATGACTGAAAAGTTGAATTTGATAAATTTGTTTTGTAACAAAATATCAGTCTAAATTGTTGTATTTTGCTGTGCAATCATAGTCTAGAAATCTATTAAGTTTTTTGATGCAAAACATGCATAAACAACACCAGAAAATAATGAAAAAATGAAGAAACAATTAGAGGATTATCAAGGAAAGATATTTACTCTAAAACGAACTTTAAAAATAATCCTTAATTTGTTTTTTAAATATAAATTTACAAAACCTTAGCAAATTACCCTAGATTTATGTCGATGAAAACTATGTTCATAAATTACAACCATACCAAAGTATAAAATGTCGATAAAAATAAAAAAGATTTCACAGATTTTTTTAACTCAATCGATTTATCGATCAGTATTAAAATTAACAGTCAGAAAAATGCATTAAGTTCAATTTTTATATTCTAGCTACAAACTAAATGAGTTGATTTGATTATGCCATTTTCGAAAACGCAGAAAGTATATAACATTTTTTGGAAGGCAAGATGGCGAAATGAGTCAACGCGGAGCAGATTTCTGATAGTCCGTCATTGTATCACATAACGTCGTGGGTTTTTTCGGATATTTGATTATTTTTTTTGGCCGCGCGGGACTTCTGTGTCACGACACAGGAATCCCGCTCGCCAAAATATAAAATATCCGAAAAAAATCACTGGAGAGCTGGCTAGCAGGCTAATGTTGATTCTGCTCCAGTTTTGAGTTTTTCTTTCGGGTTACCTTCTCATCTTCCAATCCTAAAACTAGAAACCTAACTAAACTACCCTCTAGTCTCAATGTTCCTCCCTATTAATACCGCTATAGTTCAGATTCATGTTTTAAATCTTCTAACTGATCCATCATCTCTCGGATCTCCGCTTGTAAAGTTTGATGAAATCCTGAGTCATCGCCTGCAATGCAGTCCTCGATGTCTCCATCGTCGTCTTCCGAAGCGCACTCGGAATGCAAATAAGTGTTTTCCGGAGAGTCGTCGCATGCCTCCATTCGGCTATTGCCGAGATAAACTCGTTCTAGATCGTCCTCCGAGTATGCGCCGTCAGTCACACTGCCGAGCTCGGAATCCCGAAGCATTGTCGGCGCGTACGAGCCGACCGGTAACGTGTCTATACTTTCGGGATACGGTTCCCGAGGAGGCCCCGGGAATCTCGGGTAGTTCCGAATGAAATCGGTATCCGTGATGTCTGAGAACTCGGAGAACCGCGAGTCCATCGAGTATCTGGATGCCGCACTTCCTTTAGGCGCGTAATCCGAAGGCTTTTTAGGAACGTGAGGGGCCTCTAGATGACCGTCCTCGGACTCAGAGGGCTTATAATAACGAGGCCTTTGGGGCACCTCAGGTATATTGAGCCCAGAGCTCTGTGACGATAGCATGCTCTCGGTCCTGTCGGGAACTTGAGGGCCATCTTGGTACTCAGTACTGTCAGGGACACCCATGAAGCTTGCGGAGCGCTCTCTGCATAATGCCCCTGTCCCGTTCCTTTTTTGACCAGTGTCTGTGGAATATCCGTGTAGTCCCATACGTATTTGACATTAGTGTCTGAGCAATTCAGGGACTTTGGTGTCGGGGGTGTCGGCTCACGATGTCTCCAGCAGTCATCAGAGTCATATCCCGGTGGTGATTCTGCCCCGTACCCCTCCATTTGTCGTGGGGGAGGGGTGGGTGGTGTGGGCGAGTTGACTTCTGATCCGATCACCGGTGGTGATACCTTGAGCACTGAGTTACGTGGGCTTTGCGCATGCTCTTTTGTGATTTCCCGCTTACGATGTGCTCGCCGGCGCAGGATGATAACGACAACCAAGACGATCAAAAGCAGCACAGCCAATACGACACCGATCGCTATGATCTCGGCGCGACCGAGCGGCCATCCCTTTTCATCTGGAGCTATATTGGCGAGCACTTGCGTACATAGCTCGCCCGCATGAGTACTACTTGAGCAGTTACAGCGGAAAGAGCCGGGTGTGTTGATACAAATGCCTCCATTCTTGCAGGGTGACTCCTGGCACTCATCAACATCCACGCTACAGTCCAATCCCGTGAACCCCCGCGGGCACACGCACACCGCGCCAGCGCTCTTCATCTCACATGAGCCGCCGTTCAGACATGGTAAGCGGTTGCAGTGGAAGCCTTGCTCGCAGCGCTTACCCAACAGGCCATTCGGGCATTCACATTCGTAGTCATCGCCACGGTTGGTGCAGTTACCATTGAAGAAACACGGGCTGGACGCGCAGGGCCTGGTGTCTATCTCACAGTTCCTGCCGCTGACACCATCAGGGCATGCGCAGATGAACTCGTCTTGTTCTCCCGTCATACACGAGCCGCCGTTTTTACAAGGTGAACTGACGCATGCGCCAACGAAGTTCTGGCACTGGTAGCCCGTGTACCCCTTGCGGCACTTGCATCTGGAGTGAACAAAGAAAAGAAATGCTTTGGTTTTAGGTGTATGACATTCCCGTTTCATGTTTGCTAAATACTGAAAGCTCGGTTAACAAAATTATGCTATACACCCAGACAAACAAACGCACGCACACAGACAAACAATGGACAAACGAAATAAGATAACACTTCTAAGACTTGGACAGACCACTAACACAGGCCAAAGGCGAGGATACCAACTATCTAGTCGCGGGGTTAGTCTTCCTTAAACAGCGCCTCCCAATTGTGCGACGTGAAGTGGCCGAAAAAAAAGTTTTTGTAATGTAACTCAGTATTATTTGTTCTGAACATACCTAGTCTGAGCATGTTTACTCTGTCAGTGGGAACGCAGTGTTATTAGGTCTGAACATGCTTAGTCTGAGTATGTTAACTCTGTCAGTGGGAACGCAGTGTTATTAGGTCTGAACATGCTTGGTCTGGGCATGTTTACTGTCGTGGAAACGCAGTGTTATTAGGTCTGAACATGCTTAGTTTGAGTATGTTACTCCGTCAGTAGGAACGCAGTGTTATTAGGTCTGAACAGTTTCAGTACCAGTGAGAACGGAGTATTAGTGTCGTCCCTCACCTGTATCCATCTTTAGTATCATAACAGACTCCCTGGTTCTGACACGGCTCTCCCGAACACTTGATGTACGGTTTACAATCACGACCACCATGACCGGGCAGGCACTCGCACCGATGACTCTCGAACGTCTCGATGCACTGACTGACGCTAGGACAGGTGTTCGGAAGGCGACACTCCCCTGAGGTCAGGCATCCATGCTCCGTGTTCGACGGGAACCCGGACGCGAAAGAGTTCGAGCCGGTCATGGGAAGGTCTTTGCCGTTGACGTTCAGGTTCTGCATGCATCCCTTGAATCCATTCTCACTTTCAATGCTGAAAATAGAACAAAACTTAGCAATTATTTCCTGGTACTAAAAGGGAACTTGAACTCAACCAAGGAATTGTACAACATAAGCTAATCCAGCTAAGGTATTCCTTACTCAAATTTGAGGGGAAAACGTTTGGAATGGCATTGGGCGTACATGCAAGAGTTTGAAGTACGGAAAAGGATAAGAATATTGACAAAAATTTGCTCGAAATCAGCTAAGGGGTTTTGACGCCCGTTCTGAGCGTAATGTCAAGGCGAAATATTAACAGGTCTGCCAATAACCCTGTGTGCCTTACTAAGTATAGAATTACAATTCTTGTTTACCCATACAGAGCTAACGATTTAGTTTTGTTTCATATTTTGGCAGCTCTATACATTAGATATAGTTTACATCATTGTGACGGAACAACGGAAGACGAAAACCGAAACTTGCTTACTAGAAATGTTATACGCAGTTGACTGTTTAGGAAATACTAACCTTGTCCATGGAGCGCTTGATCCGGGGATTCAAGACCTTGGCGCCAAAGTAGATAGAATTTCCGTCGAGATTAAGTATACGCATGCGCCCAGGAGATTGACCGCTCGCCTGATGCTTGCCGTAATCGAGAGTGACGGTGGCGTGGTTACCCTGGCGCTCGACAGCCACGTGATGCCATTTCCATCATTCACTGGGGACCAGTCGATGCTCACTACGCCTGCGCCGGAACCGAAGTCAAATCGCAGCTGAATGAATCCCTTGACGATCTGGAAAACAACAGTCAGGCAGTTAGAGACAAAGGACCACGGACCAATCAGCTTCAATACAGACTTTATCTGACAGGTGACAGCCACTGACGCATGCGGTTCGAAAAAGACCTTTCTGCGCCGGATGTAACAAGAGCGCCCCCCCCCCCCCCCCCCCCCCAACCCCGAGAGGACGGGCCGGGAGGTCTGGGTACGGGAATGAGCGAGAGCTCGATCTCACGTATGCGTCAAGCAAGCACAAATGAAAAGAAAGGGAGATTAGATCGAGGGAAAATCTCTACGGTGATTCGACGCTCGAGCTTATGTGATTTCGTATAATTGTTAGTGTGAACACACAGCAAATAATAGAGCAGATTTCAGATCAGTCTCAAAAACTAAAATAAAAGACAATACACTTAGCCAATCTGAAGCGAACCCATTCAACAGAGAAACCATTCAGGCAACGGAGTGACGTTGTGTTTGATTCCAGTTGCCATTCTGATTGGTTGGGCAAACAAAAGCCAAGTCCTCGACCAATTAGAACGTAGGAGTTACTTTCGACGGTCATCTGGAATCCGCTGTATCTCAAACAGTTTAATTTGCGGCTATAAGACTAGTTACCAGTCTCCAAATACGTGACTCACCTCTAATACTGTAGTCATACTGTCCAGCGGCAAACACCAGTGTTCCCTCACTCTTGACGGTCTTGATAGCGAGGCCAATGGATCGTGACGGCTCGTCAAACGTCTCTTTTAGACGGTAGCGAATATAGCTATCTCCACCAAAAGTACGCGATCTGGCACCTGTGGTAGAAGATCATCATTTAGAGCTTGCAATAATAATAAACTGTCATCGGGCTTTTTTAATTGACCTGGTTTACTACAAACTGCAAGCCAGTTTTCGATGAGAGTATCTTGTCAATTATGTGGGATAAGCTTGTTAAAGTAAGCTGATAGATTTCTACGGTAACATATACACATTTTCTAGCCTAGTGGCTCTCTTTTGCACAACAGCGATACAAAACTCCCTAGGCAGGCATTAGTAAAAATAGTACAAAAATTACAAAATATCCATCAGTTTCTCTGAAGTGAGTATTCCTGTCAGTTTTAGGTCGGGGTATCCCCAGTGTTAAAGTAAAGTATTCAGTTTACGGTAACGGTATATATACATTTTCTAGCGAGGTGGCTCTCCTTTGCACAATACCACACAACACTTCCTCGACAGGGCATATGGCGAGTAAGAAAAATTATAAAAATCACAAATAGCTGCCGAAACTGATATCCATCTTAGGCGTTTTTCGCATTCTTACAACTTATGTGAAAATGCAGCAGAAATACCAGACTGACTCGTTAGTTGTACCTTTGATGCAAGATTTGTCTTCGCAGCCCGTAGTATCCATGTGGCATTTGGTAGGATCCACACACTTGCATTGGTAGCCCTGTGGAAAGTCTGTGCACTTGTAACCAGCTGCGCATGGTTTGATAGCACACTTCTGAATACTACCGCAACCTGAAAAGAATCAATACAAATAAGTTATTCGAGTGCAAAGAAGAGACCATGGAGGCCTGGGGATTTCTAGAAAGCTTTAGAAGAAGCCACGATGCAATAAAAGTGCACATATGCGGTCCAGCGGTGCTCCTGCTAGCGATTTGACCACCCAAACAGGGCACATTTGCCCACCCCAAGCAAGGCACATTTGCCCACCCCAAGCAGGGCACATTTGCCCACCCCAAGCAGGCACATTTGCCCACCCCAAGCAGGGCATATTTCCCACCCCAAGCAGGGCACATATGCCCACCCCAAGCAGTGCACATTGCCCACCCCAAGCAGGGCACATTTGCCCACCCCAACAAGGCACATTGCCACCCCAAGCAGGGCATATTTACCCACCCCAGCAGGCACATTTGCCCACCCCAAGCAGGGCACATGGTTAAGGTATAGAATTTTTCGCCATTTTGTTGAACAGAAACATCTATGCCAAGAAAGCATATATTTCCATCGGCTGATCCGGGAAGAGATTGTTAGAATCCTTTCAGAAAACAAAGAGAAAACATAGGAGCTCTCAAATGGAAAGAGTGCTACGCAATCTTACCTTTGGTCTTGTCCTTACAAGTACACGCGTGGCTGAGGGAGTGTTCGTACGAGATGTAGCTTGTCTCATCGGACATGACGCGGATCTGTTTGTTCTCGGGCTTGTACACATCACTACACTGTAAGAACTGAGGGCATTCCATCATGCGGCACTGACTCGCCCAACAGACGCGATACGGACGCCCACGTGACTCTCGAACGCACGGCGGGAAGAGTTGAGCTGGTAGACACATGGTGCGGTTGGAACATGCCCTACAAGGGAGGGAAGGGAATAAAACAAATTAGCACATTGGTAGCAAGGGAAATCAACTCAACTATCACCGGATAAATCTACTAAGCCACAGGGTGTGGAAGCTGCCTGTTACTGCGATTTTCATAATTCCGCGAACTCCCACTTGACATTTCCGAACGCAAAAACTGCGTTTCGGCTTCCGTCAATCACACCTTGTAAGTCAAGTCCACGCAAGTTTCTGAGTTTGGTTTACATCGCAAAGTGAAAATTGCGTTTTGAAGACTAGCTAGCCTCTATAAGATCACAAGATCTACCAAAGCCTCCGTGAATCACCCAGCGTTTTTCACTTGTTTGATTGACGGAAGCCAAACTGTGGTTTGTTGGTCGACGTAGAGTAAGCTTCTACGTCGCAGTAAGCTTCACTCTTACAGATTTACGAGTGTTCTAGCCTCAGAAAATGCCAATTAGATTTCGAAGACTGATAAAGCACTGCAAGGTTCGCAGCCCAGAGTGTGTCTGATTTCTGACTTGAGTAGGTAACAATGTGTCGAAATATAATAAGAAGTCCACCGCTCCCGTCAAGTATTAAAGCTAAGTTTTTCATTTGATATAATAGTGCGTCAAATGTACTCAACACACCTTATATCTCTTACTGACAGCTACCACGACATCCAGATCACTCTCTGTTGACTGCATGCTCCAGATGTGAACCTTCTGAGGCGAGACCTTCAGCACTCGGCCAATAAACTCCTTACACTTCTCAAACCCGTCTCCACAAACGTGCCCGCGCTAAGACGAGCCGGCGTAGCGTGACAGAGTGTTCCCGAGTCTCGTCCGTGATCTCTGATACCACAACCGTCACGCCACTGTAGACTGCGTAACGTCCCATCTGTCACGCTCGCATTTACTTATAAGTCCCTTGGGAGATGCTGGCCCTTGCGCGCACCGTGCCTCCGTCGGAAATCCTCAGAGGGGACCTTTTAGGAGGGGACACTATTGAGTAGGTCAGCAGGTCACCATCAGTGTCTGTGCCCTTTACGCGCCGATAACGCCACCGTTGAAATTAGAATCATAGAGATTGACGTAAACATCAGGGGTGCACCATGGAGGGTGCGTAATGCTCTTCACGACCTTGACGATGATTGACACTTCTGTCGACTGGGGAGGGTGTCCGTTATCGGCCACTAGAACCCTGAGACGGTAATGTCCATCACTGTGATGCACGTCCCCGGATTTAGTCATCAACCCGTTAGGGTGGAGAGTAAACTTGGAAGTGTCTCCAGATACTAACGTGAAGGTATAAGGCGCCCCATTTCCCTTGCCGTCTCTGTCGTGAGGGCTCAAGTGAATTCCTTAGCGTTGGGTAAGCTATTCTCCGCTAACAGCGCCGTCAAGTTACCTTGTGAGAACTCTGGCGGGTTGTCATTCACATCGCTCAGCTCGATGTTCGCTATCGCCTCAGAAAACAAGGGTGGAGAACCCGAGTCTTGCGCGCGCACGGTCAACTTGTAATGCGCCTTGGCCTCTCTGTCGATAGACCCCGCTACCGTTATAGCGCCTGTAGACTCGTCAATTTTAAACTTCCGACGCTTATTACCGCCCACGATAGAGTAGCGAATCTGTTTGTTCATCCCGCTATCGGCGTCGACTGCAAATACTTGTAGGACAAAGGTGTCGGGCGCGGAGTTCTCGTCTACCTTAGCGTTATACACGCGCTCCGTAAAGACAGGCTTGTTATCGTTCACGTCCGTGATCGAGATACGGACATAAGCCGTGCTGGTGAGCACAGGAGCCCAGAATCACTAGCAGTCACTGTCAGTGTATAGCGGTTACTCTTCTCGTAGTCCACATTCCCGTTTAACCTGATGATACCGGTTTTTGTCTCGATAGTGAAGAGCCCATCGTCAGGTCCTCGCAGGATCTGGTATGTAATAACCTCAGACTGGACTCGCGGCTGATGGCATGCACGCGGGTGACTTCACTCCCCCTGAAGGCGTTCTCACTGATATTCGCTAAGTACACCATACTTGAGAATTCAGGGGGGACATCATTGATATTGAGGACCTGGATTTCAACCGTCGCGAGGGACCATAACGGAGGGGTACCGCTATCGATGGCCTTTACTTGGAGGGTGTAGTTCTCTTTGAGTTCTCTATTAAGAGCCTTTTTCAGAGCGATAATGCCTGTTCCCTGTCTCGATCTCAAAGGTGCCTTCCGCATCATCCGTGAGAGAGTACGTCAGTTTCCTGTTCTCCGGTGTCCGGTGTCCGCGTCATGCCTTGACTTGTAATAAGACTTTTTTGAGTGGCGCGTCTTCGTAGACTGACTGGACGTATCGCGACTGAGAGAACACGGGTTCGTTATCATTGACGTCATCAAGGTGAATCGTCACGTTACTGTAGCACGCATTGCCTCCGATGTCGGCCGCTGACACCATGAAGTTGTAAAACGGGCGCGTCTCGCGGTCGAGCAGGACTAGGTTTCGTCATCACGCCTGAGGCAAAGAAAGCAAAATACGGTTAGATACGGATAAAGGGCTCTATGCGTGCCACGTGTAAAATTTCTTGGAGACCCCCCGCTCCCCCCCCCCCCCAAAAAAAAAAAGTGATTGGACCCCAAAGGACATTCTTCTTCCACCATTACGTCGCGCTATTTTTCATTTTGGGGGCGATTTGGAATACTCAGCTGTCAATCAAAGTCCAAGCTGCCACGGTCTTTCGACGGAGAATGGTGTGCTCTTGAGTCTCAAGAGGGAAACAACCCTCCAGCGTAAGCTTTTAGATAATTGAGAGCCTTACACGCAGCGAGCGGCTTGGACTTTGATTGACAGCTCAGTAGTACCAAATTTCCCCAAAAAGGAAAGAGAATAGCGCGACGGCGTAACAGTGGATTCAGTGGTAAGACGATTAAAGCAGGGCTTGAAATTGCGCCCGATACAGGCGTAAATACGCCTAAAAATTTCCTTTTACGCCTAACTTTTTAGGCTTAGGCGTAAAATAACGACTGTGTTTTCAGTTTCTAACGTGTTCTCCTTGTGGATTTACGCCTAGATCTTTGATTATTTACACCTATAATGTTGATGCAAGGCGTAAAATTGCGACTATGTTATTTCTTAATGTCAAGCCCTGAAAGGCTACATTTCTCGGGGCTAAAAATACGACCCCAAACTCTGGCTGATCACCTGAATTAGGTTCTCTACCTGTATGAGAAGACGGTCACTAAAAATATAGTTTGACATTCAGAGCCCGTTCAAACGAGACCGGTACAAAACCGGACCGGTACAATTCTGGCACATATTGCAACAGTGTTCACACGGGACCGTGCACGCCTAACCGTACCACAAGCGGTCCGGTACCGCAGATCCCCTGTGAACACGCGGCGGTACCGTACCAGAATTGTACCGGTCTCGTGTGAACGGGTCTCAGTCAGTCGTGATTCTTCGTAAACCCTACCTTTCTTGTCCACCGCAAACTTCCCCATCCCCTGTCCAAACACGGAGTAGTGCAGCTCAGCGTTGACCCCCGTATCCGCGTCAGTTGCGCCCAGAGTCACCACTGGTGTGCCCAGCGGTGCATTCTCGAGCATGCGTTCTACGTATATGGACTTGCTGCAGACCGGGCCATTGTCATTTGCGTCATCGATGTCAATTTTCAGCTGCGCGAAGCTAGTGAAAAGCCCGTCACTTGCGCTAATGTTGAGGTTATACCGAGACACAGACTCGCGATCGAGGGAGCCGTGCACGAATAACACTCCGGTCTTACGCTCGATTCCGAACTTGGCCTGCGGGTCGCCAGATAGGATGAAGTAAACAAATCCGAGTTCAGGTCCCCGTCCTTGGCCGTTATAGTTGTCACACTCTGGCCAATCAGCGCGTCTTCTTTGACCGAGGCCTTGAATTGTGATTGGCTGAATTTCGGAGGTGAGTCGTTGACATCTAAGATTATTGCGCGTACTGTTGTCTCGCTAGCTAACTTGGTGGTGCCGTTATCAGAAGCGCGGATCCTGAACTCGTGTATGGGGACCGTCTCGCGGTCTAGAGCTCCTTTTGTTGTTATCCAACCCGTGTGGCGGTCGATATCGAACTTAGTCCGCACGGCCGCGTCTTGCGTCACAAACTCGTAGCTAACCTTGCCATTACGACCACTGTCCAAATCCTCGGCGAACACTCGTAACACTTTAGAGCCGATGTCGATGTTTTCCGGAATACTCACGATGTACGGATCCGATACAAAGTCGGTGTGACGTCATTGACATCTGTCACCTGCACGACAACCGCTGTGCGCGCAATCTGATGTATCGCGGACGCGTTGGCTTCAATAATCATCACGTAACGATTCTTCGCTTCGCGATCGAGATTCCCGATAACCTTGACCCGACCCATGGAGTCCACTCCGAATTTCTTCTCATTGTTGCCAAATGTGTGGCCCTTGATGATCTTGTAACCAATCTTGGCAGGCGATCCTGATCCAGGCACGACAAGTCGAAGAGTCTTCACATCTGTGCCCATTCTAGCGTCCTCCGCTACCTCAGCGTCGTATTTAGTTTTCTCAAACTGCAAAATCCGTACATCCTTCTCCAGAACAGTAACTTTACAGGCGCGATGCTTCGCAGTGTGGGACTACCGCTATCTTTGACAAGCACAAAGAAGTTATAGTCCTTCACTTCCGGTGGGCGGGCAACCTTTATCACGCCAGTGGACGAGTCCATCGTGAAGACTGGAGGGGTCTGGTGACCAAGTATGGCGTATGACAGCGCGCCGTTAGAGCCTGCGTCTTCGTCATTCGCTGACGTCATCAAGACGGGCGTTCCCGTGGTAACGGAGCGAGAGATGGTGGTTTCGTAGCTCTTCAGCTCGAACTTAGGCTGGTTGTCATTCTCATCCAAGAGGCTAACCTACAGAAAACAAGCGAAGTATTGGGTCAGTAGTACTTAACTAACGTAATGGGTCAACTGAAGAACTGCATACGATAATATGGCCAGTAAATATGAACGCTGTGGACTGTTTTTAAAACAGTTCTCTATCCCCACGGCAAACGTGAAAAGTTTCTTATAGTACTAGCAAAGGGCCTCCCTTTATGAATAAAAGGGTAAAAACGCGTGGTTAAATCTATCTAGCGAAAACAAAGGCTAGACACCCTAGCTTGAAAAAAAAGAAGAGAAAACTATATTCGCAATCGCGCATCACTACAACCATCTAGCAGCCCAGGGCTGTGATCAAAGGCTGTCATTCCCGGTGTTAACTCTTGAGTCCCTTGTGTATCGATTAAGAAGATCAATGTTGATATCCCCAGTAATCACTCACCTCACTATACAGAAGCCGAACCTTCCCCCGCCATCCGTAGCTCTGATAGGAACAGACATGATGGCCTGTGAGGAGTTCTCGCGATCAAACATGAGCCTGCTGTACATCATGCCAGAGTCCCCATCAATCCTGAACTTGCGCATGGCATCCACGCTATCGATAGAGTACGTCAGACGCGCATAGTTTCCCGAGTCCAGGTCCGTGGCTGTTACCATGGTAACGAACGTCCCCTCCGGGTAGTTCTCATTGAAGGTGACCTTGTAGACGTCTTGGCTGAAGATCGGGCTGTGATCGTTCGTGTCTCCGATGATGACCCGAACCTTAGACGAGCTCGCGTGCACGCCATCGGTAACCGCGACATCGAGGCTGTAGATCTTGCCACGCCTGATTCCTACAACACGCGACAGGGTGATGACGCCACTTTTAGGGTCCATGTGGAAGTGCTGGCGACCATGGCCGGAAGTGATAGAGTACTGAAGCTTCTTGATGTCATTTTCGTCAGGGTCGGTTGCTAGGACACGCGTGACGAACTGCCCTGGGCCAGCATTGCCGAGAATAGAGGCCGCGTACATGGGTTTGTCAAAGCGAGGCGAGTTATCGTTAGCGTCCTCGAGTACAATGCGCATGCGCGCCTCGCCTGTTAGAGAAGGCACGCCCTCATCCGTCGCCACCACGATCATCTCGTGAACCACTCGGGACTCGTAGTCGAGCGACTTCGCTACCGATATCATTCCCGACGTTTTATCGATTTTGAAAAACTCGCCAACGCGACTGGCATTTTGGATGTGGTAGTTGATCTTCTTATTCAATCCCGAGTCGCCATCGGTTGCTTTGACGGTTATCACATGTGTATCAATCGTTATGCCTCGCTAACTGTTGCGAGGTAAAGTGATCGATTAAACACCGGCGCAATGTCATTCACATCCGTAACTGTCACATCCACTGCCACATCTGAGTGCGAGGCGGTCCGTGCGTCCGTTGCCCTGACAACCAGCTTATACTTGGAGTTGGTCTCATAATCCAGCGCTGCTGCGACAGTGACTACACCTACGACGCAACAATGATAATATATTTGGGGTCAGTTCGAAGTAAATCCGAATCTTTGATTACCTCCGCATCTGCAGTTATCCACTATTTAGCGCATTACAGTCAAAACCATTGCATCGCGACAATCGCGACCCACGTTTTCAAAAACATCAAATTATGTGTTGATTTCTGACTTTTGAGCATCTGAGTCAATGAAACTCCTGCCCTGTTTCGCCTGGTGCAGTAAACTGGCTTCTGTCTGAACTAAAAACAGACAACGTTGCGACGGAAAACCAGGCAACTGCACTAGGCGAAAAAGGGCAATAATCTAATTGGCTCATAAGATTTGACTTGCGGAACAGCAAAGCCGAAACCAAATCGATGTTTTGAAAACGAGATTCGCGATGTACGATTTTAGCTGTAATCGCATCCTTTATTTGAATAGACTTTAAAGTGCACATCACATGCTAGTAAATGCGAGACAAGCGCGCGCGACTTATGCTGGGACGCCCCCGTGCTAACTGTCGTGAACTCATAAAGTGAGATGTCTTGTGATTTTACAAAAAACCTCCAGCAACTCCATGAGCGCAAGGCACAAAACCCAGTGCATTTTTCATAATGATGCGAGCTCTGAAGCAAGTCATGCCGTGTCTTCACAGCTCCCATTGATCGCGCAACTAACACTAAGCAACCACAAATATCACTGAGAGGTATTTCAGAAGCTACCGGGTCGCTTAGATTTTGATTCAGGGAACGCATTGAAAACACAATTAATAGTCGGTGCGGAGATTATGAAAAGCGCAGCACAACAAAAGAAGCCGCAGTTATAACTACAACATTAGATAACTACACACCTACCACTTTAAAGTCGATAGAGAACTGATTGAGTGGATCTCCGCCAGTGATGCTGTACAGTATATTCGAGCCGCTAGGGCTCCGCGCCACGACTGTAGTGATCAGAGATCCCACACCAGTGTCCTCGGCTATCTGCTTACTAAACGAGAGCTTATCAAAGACGGGAGTCTCCTTGTCAACGACCTTGATCTTGACCACCGCCTCTGAGCTGTATAGACCATCTGTCGCCTCTATCATCAGAGTAAACAGACGCGGTACCTTGATGTTGTCAAGGTTACGCCGCACGATGACGTCACCGCCCTTGCGACTGACCGAGAAGTATCCATCCCCGCCTCCCTTAAGTGCGTATCTGTGAGATGGAAGGAAGAGAATAATTAGATGCAATATAGCAGGGGCGTAGCCAGCACTTATGAGATGGGGGGTTCCAAAATTCAAAAAATAAAAAACTCCACATAGATCTCGGGGAAAAAACTAGCGTTTGAAGAAATTTGCTACATTTTATTGGAGCTTTTACTTGTTGTCTATTAAATATTTACAATTTTAGTAGTAAGTCGGTCCAGAACAGAGGCGAGGAGGGTTCCGCTGCGGGAGAGGGGTTTCCGGAACCCCCCTGGCTACGCCCCTGTATAGATGAAACAGTAGAGCTGAATACCCACTGTTTCAGGAAACACGTGACACAGTACATCGAAGGGGCTTTTTTGTGGCAGCTGTGTTTTCTGCGTTGTCAATCAAACCGTGTGAGCCAATGAGATCTTTGTCTAGATTCGCCTAGTGCAGTGGATTGGCTTCTTTCGCGACATGTCTCGCCAGGGAAGCCAAGCGTCTGCACTAGGAAAGGATCTGATTGGTACACACGGTTCGCATTGACTGACAACGCGGGAAAATTGCCAAACTTTACAAATTGACAACGGTGAGGTCGCGTGTTATCCGAAACAGCTGCAACGTCTATGAAAGTGATAGTGCTGAACCACTTCCACAGGCTCCTGTCGACTCGGAGGCATGGAATATTCACTGTAGTATTTGGAGACGCCTATCAGAAGGTGCCCTAGCGTTGCGCGAGATACACAGTGAATTTCTGCAGAAACCCATCCATGGGAAAAGCTGAATTTCCCGAGCACACGCATGGGAAGTGTTCGGAATTCACATGGATAGCCACGGGAAATCTGAACACTTCCCATTCTTCTACCATATAAAATCCAGCTTTTCCCGCGGATGGGTTTTTGCAGAAATTCCCTGTGATAGACCGAAACTTTTGACAAACGCACCATCAGCGCACACAGAGTTACACTTAGCACCCAAGTTAGCTCAAGGGTCTGTGTCGAGTCTACTCACCTGATATTAGCGTTGGAACCTATATCAGCGTCCGTAGCATAGGCCCGTCCGATCTTAGAGTTCTGAGCCACGCCCAGCTGTAACACAATGAAATATGGCGCACCGACAAACACAGGTTTGTTGTCATTTCTGTCCAGCACTTCAACGTGTACAACAGCCTGTGCTACAGTCGCAGGCACGCTCTGATCACGTGCCTGAACCACCACTTGGTATTTATCAATAGTCTCCCGTCCAGCTCGAACCTGGTCGGATGCTGACGACTCCAGTGCTCGGCACAATGTCGAATAGTTCCGATGGGTTAATGATTGAATATGTGATGGTATCACCGATGGGATAACCGAGGGCACGAACTGTCACGAGCTCTTTCCGAGGGCTCTGACCTTCACGAACAGAGGCCGAGTAGTTCTTCCGGCTGAACTTGAGATCTCCGGAGGGCAGATTCTCACACCGGACACTAATACGCGCGTGCGACGAATGATTCCCATCATGCACCGAGACCTTCACTCGGTATGTGTTACGTTCGAGAAGTGACGGGTGTTTTACTGTCACCACCCCTGACAGGGGATCGATGGCAAATCTCTGCGTGTTGCCGCCATGAGCCAACGAGAACGTTAGATTAGCCGCGCTATCTCCATCAGTTGCTGTTACCATAGCAACCCTGGCGCCTAGGAACGAGGGTAAATAGACATTGGCGTGGTAGTGGATGCGAAGAAGACTGGTGCGAGATCGTTGACGTCATCCACGTTGACTGTGACGTCAGCAAAGGCACTGAGTCGAGGCGAACCAGAGTCCGTCACTTTGACCTTGAAACGGTAGACGGGCGTGGCTTCATAGTCTAGAACCTGAAGGAGACAATGTGCACAAACGCCGTTAAATTTCCAATTTCCTATTGTCGTGAAGGTCGTCACATTTGCGATCAGCTGTCGGTGTGTAAGCTCAGTGGTCTGGTCTCCCTGTGTGCTGTACGGTGGCAATTCGACAGTATATTTTCAGAGCCCATCACTAGGAGAGAGATATCCCCTCAAAGACCGATTTATTTTTGAACGGTTTTTTCTTTGTTTTCACGCATCCATGACGATTCATCGAATGATGGTTTTGATGAAATAACGCAAGGAAAGGGTGCTCTACCCAGATTAGCTCTTATAGTTATGTAGGGCACCTGTGCCCAAATATGTAACAAAAATATTGAGGGCATTAAATAAATTTGACTTGACTTGGAATATAGCGATTATCGCTGGGCCTGTGAGGTATAGCTATATGGACTATTCATACCGTGATAGGTCAGCAAAACAATACCATTATGTAGAAGAAATAAGACAAAGAAACTCGGTCTGTGAAAGGTAGTTGAAGTTGTGTGCTCTCAGCAATGGGCTCTTGTTCAAAAGATAGTGTTATCGTTGCCTTGACAACTGTGGACCGCCAAACCCCTATCTCACCTTCGCTGTAGTGATCGTACCAGTCGCAGGGTGTATAACGAACGCCTTTTTAGCACTGGCTTCGAGAATCTCATACGTCAGCTTGTTTTCTGTCACATCTCGATCCGAGGCCACCGTAATAAGAGCCTGGCCTCGTCCGTCTATAACCGCGGATCCCTGGGGCAAACCCTCTGTCACGTGACCGACGAAGTGTGACCTCGCGAAGACTGGTGCGTTGTCATTTTTGTCGAGCACTTTGATGATAACTAGCGTGCTGGAATGCTGACCATCTGTGCTGGTGGCTTTCACGCGCAGCTTGCAGTGAGTCATGAGCTCAGCATCAAAAGAAATCTATGGAAAAAGAAAATAAAGCGAAAAGTTTACTTTTACTTTTCTTAACAGTTACTGTAGCATCAAAATTAGAATTACAAAATGGACCTCCTCGGCTTGGCGTAAAGTTTTCCCATTTCAGATCACGTGGCATTCCCCTGAGCATTCTTTATTTCTTTTTCTGCTACGCATCGAAGGACATATGAATATTCAAATGAATGGAACGTGATCTGAAATGGGAAAACGTTACGCCCAAGCCGAGGAGGTCTATTGCGCCAGGCTCCTCGACCATTCTGGACTATGAACGTTTTCACAAAGCAAAATAACGACAGTGTTTTCAGCTTTCACAGTGTTCTTCCAACGGATTTACGCCTAATTTTTTTGTTGGTACAAGGCGTAAAATAACGACGATTATTTCGTAATTTCGAGCCCTGCTTTATCATAAAATAAGACTAACGTCTTTATTAACAACTCGCTGTGTTACATAATATATGTATTTTAATGTAATTAATAAAGAAACTAATTACTGATATAAAAATTCAATGTCACCAGCCTAAAAAATAATCAACAACATCTAGATCATCTAGGTGCGCCATCATATATCATCGTCAATAACAATAATAACAACATGTTTTACGCCCGACCATGATTTTCATCATCATCAACCGTCACAACAACATCATCGTCGTCGTTGTATCACCAACCTCAACACCAGCATCATATAACATGAAGAAACCTATTTCGTGCCTCAAAGATATATTGTGCAACCTCGCTTGCAGTTTGTGTGCGTCTGTGAGAGTGTGGGTACGAGTGCGAGTGTTCTATATGACACTCATATAAATTATTTCCATGAAATCGGCTTCTGACAGTTAGCAGTTCCACAGTGGTCCGCAATTTAATAATTTTATGCCATTCGACAAACCATCTTATAGCCAAAGTGGCCTTGCTCCTTGCTTCCGGCCCTAAGGACGAAATTAGCTGCATGATCTTTTAGCATGCGATCGGAAAGTAATCTTGAGACTAAAATAGCGTATTTAGCATGCCTCGCCCGATGGAGCTAACCCATCTTAATAGCAATGTGTTGTTGTAATATGTCAGCGCCTTTGAAATAACCACGAAATGGATTCCTGAGGGGAAAATTTAGACGAAGCAAAGCTGGTTTCTCGAATGGTGTTATAAGCAAAATACAGCAGTGTACACAGATAAGACTGACATTTTATGATGTAAGGTGTGCATGGACGAATGGTGGTGCTGCTTAAATATTCAGGGGGTTTTCAATTTAAGAATTTTGCATGATGTGCAATTTTAGTTTTCACAACAGGAACACCTGTACTCAAATATTTTCTATTGAAATTTTGAACTTCAAGCTGTGTTATTTCGTCAGGATAGGAACAGCATTCCTAGCAATTGTGAATTAACAACAGGACATGGATTGGTAATGCTATTGTGCTGTTGAACAAACTCAGACATGTTTGGGCAGAGGGCAAGGGGTCAGCGACAACTAGGGCCTGTGATGATCAAAATGAGTTGTGGTCTGAGTGTAGATCATGCAAGCACTAAAGGCGCGTCCATATATAGAAAAGGTCGGCACAGAAATCTCTGTAGTAGAAATATTTCAAGCTAATATTCAATAAAGCAATGATAAAATATTGCTTTTGGGAAAACTCAGAAACGGTTTAAACAAAACTGCATAAGGGAGACCTAGACTTGGTAACTTTTTGTTGCTTTTTCTGTAGCGCTAGAAAACAGGTAGCTTGAAATAGAAAGGAATTTGTGCGTAGGAGGGCTACAAAATTTTAACGACCTATTGACAAAATCAAAACCAGATTTTTGCGCCCATGGAAAATGTTTCTTTGGTCACGAAAATGCCATTATTTTCCCATTGCCAAATATCCTTTTGTCAAAAGTCTTTTATGTGTGGTTCCGCAGCGATGGCTAAATACAAAAGCGTGTATTGCTGGGTGTGCTAAACGAAATTAAATTTGCAGAAATTAGAAATTGTTTGGATGGCTGCTAATCTAATTATACAAATGACTCTAGATAGTATCTTCCAAAAAATCAACAAAATCGACTCGATCGTAAAATTGATACTAGCAAATTCTATGAACGCTAGCCTTCTAGTGGCATCTAAATTTAGTAAAGTGTTCTTCTTCAGTCGGTGGAATAATATATATCTGCCCGACAAACGCCCGCCCTTTTCGTTTTTGAATGAAGAGCTTGACACTTCAGTTTTGGCGACAACAAGATAGCAAACTCAAAACTAGTCACCACTTTTTGGCGCTAAAAAAAATAAAATTAGCTCAAGTAAATACGAGAACAAAAGAAAAATTTCAACAATTCAGAACTTGGATATTTAATTCTAAAGGAAATAATAAACAAAGCCAAGTCGGCGAATTGTAAAAGAGAACGGGCCCTTCTTGAATCCCGAACTAATCTTACTTAATCCTCTCGCTCGTTCGCCAGTTGTTAAGACGTTCGGCCTTAGAATTCTTTCGCATTAAAACGCTGTAATTAATCTGATACTAATAACTATGTTATTGAAGCTATTCTTGTTAAAACAGTATGATATATTTCGTTTATTAATAGCGAAATCATGAAAACCCGAATTTTCACAAAGCAATATCAGAGCAATACTTCGTGTACCCTAAGGCAATGATAATAAAATGATAAAACTCAAACTCAAGCTTGTCATTAATCAATAAGGTTAAGACAATAAATCGTACTAATAATAATTCGCCTCGATGCACTGCTATTGTCTTTAAAATACGACCATTTTCCAAGCTTCTATAATTGCCCCTTTCCATAGCGAAAGAAAACAATGTTCTTCTAAAATCAAACGAGCATGTGCAAAATGACAATAAAAAGAGTCCTCTATCTCAAGTGAGCTAAGAATTATGAATGGGAAATTTCCCAGGGAAAATCATTTAGCAAAGAAAACAGTCTGCCAAGTTGTAATTATTTATACTAATATACCCGCATTACAACACAAATCTGCAGCTACACGCAAGTTCTGCACGCAATCCGGGAATTAATCCCTGCCTAATAAAGAAACAGATAGCCCTAACACCGCAGGAAAATATGCTTTTGAATGTGACACATCTAGTACATGATTTAAACCACTAGACTAGCTGGAGCCTTTAGCAACGCCTGGGAGTTTTATGACAGAGAACAGATTTGTGGGGTTGATCATTTATGGGGTTATTACAGAGTCAGATTTTTTGCGGTTACTTCTATTACAGTTACAGAGCCTTAGGAGGTGATTAACAATATGTCAAGATATTAACACGAGCTGTGGTGAGATGAGGTTTGGCACTGCGCACTAAATGCTCAGTCATTAGGACAAGAGTATCGTAATGAGAAAGGCAAAAGAAAGAGTGTACAAAATGCTCTTTTTAAACTAGTCAATGATCCTTTATCTCAACATCTTCTGTAAGAAAACGATGAAAGGAAAACGTTTCCGAACGTTTTATCAACAAAGACTAGCAATTTATTGGCTTCCAATAACTATGTAAGACGAAAAAGAGTGTTTCTTGTTCTCAAGGTTCGTGCAAAAAAGTAAACAAGCAATGCTAAAACAGACGACGAGACAAATTTATTTATCTCTATTTGCGTCTAGTTCTGCGTCTAGTCTGCAATCTTTTTCATTTTTTTCCTAGCTGACTCGCGTTATTTTACTTTGTTTGTTACGTTAAATATTTTAGTTTTTCCCCTACCTTGCTGACAATAAGACCAGATTGCCGCTGCACAAGGAAGTACTTCCGACACATGCTCCTCCCTGGTGCCATCTCATAGACAGGCATAATCCCGTTATATAGCACTGTAACAATCCCTTGTTCCGGGGGGAATTCTCGGGAATGGTCGCTTCGTACAAGGGCTTTTCGAAGAAGAACTTTTGAACTATGCCACGAACCTTAACCTGTGAAACACGTAAATAAATTCAGTGCAAAACGTTGCCAACATAGAGAGCGCTTTCACAATGCAATTTCAAAGGAAAATAATTTTCCATGATTAACATGAAGCAACTTCAACTGATTTTTCAGGTCAAAGGACTTGGACTTTCAGACTTGATGCCTTGTACATCTAATTCCATAAACGTTGCTTTACATGAGTGACCACTAAACATTGACGCTCGGCGACCAAATAACAATTCCCAAAGCAGCTCCTTTTGAAATAGGTCTATACTACCCTACAATCTTTGGCATTTAAAGTTGAGTCAAATGCAGTCTACATTCAATCATATTAGCCTAACTAATGTTCGCTGTCCCTTCAATGTTGGCCTTAATAAAGAGCTTAAACATAGGGAGGGAGAAATCCGTGTGTTGGACCTGAAGTAACCCAAGCAATGTGTCTACAGATTGTAGCCTATACATAACGTATTCCATTCTAAACTATCCATAATCTTAACTGCCCAAGAATCGAGATAGACCTACCTTAACATTAACTTGTGCTGCAAGGGGCGGGCTCCCACCATCAGCTGCTTGAATCTTAAACTTATATTCCTTCACATCCTGGCTCAATTTCCCACCAACCTTGACCACACCCGAGTTCTGGTCAACTGTTATAGACCCGTTCGCACCTCCACCGACTATAGAGTACTTCAGCTTAGCATTCACACCATCGTCTTCATCTCTAGCAATCACTTTCAGGATGGGTGTCCCAGCCTTAGCGTTGATATCTAATTCTCCTTCATATTTTGGCTTGACAAACTCTGGCTTGTGGTCGTTCAGGTCTTGTACTGAGACCACAACAGTGAAGAGAGTTTCCCTCTTGGGTAGACCACGGTCTGATGCCTTGATTGTAAGTACATGCTCTTTCATGTCTTCATAGTCTATGCCCTTCATGGTTAGAATTCTTCCAGTTGTGCCTTCAATCTTGAATAGCGATGCTGATTTGGGCTTGGCCGAGCTTATAATGTAGTAGTCCACTTCACCATTAACTCCTTCATCAGGATCAGTAGCTGTTATATAAAGATAAGAGTAAGTAAGGATGTGTTATCACAGACTCTTGTTATACCACTATACAACAAAGCTAAGCTATTGGCTTTTGTAAAACGTGTTGATCCACGTTTTACAAAAGGGGTTTGTTTTTCAAGGCCTCCAATTTTTTATATATTTTCCGATACGTTTGCTGTATTTGATAAATTTTTAATGTTGGCCCCCTTAATTTTGATGTCCGCCAACCCCTTTTGAAAGTTCCTTGATCTGCCCCTGGTTTCTAGTCTGAATAGCCATAAGGTTGCTAAAACCTAGTTTTGGGTTGTAAGGGGGAAGGGGGCATACATACCAAAAGCACCATCCCTGGTTCTGCTGACTTATTTTAAAAACAAGTTTGAAAACCCTGTGGAAAAAAGACATGCTGGTACTGACATGATCACAAAGATTACCTTTTACAGTTGTGACAAGCGTCCCCTTGGCACAGTTCTCTGGCAGCACTGCACGGTACTCACGGCGATCAGGCTGAGGTGAGTTGTCATTCACGTCCAGGATATTGACAGTTACAGGGACACTTGCAGAGTTAGTTCCATCTGTAGCCTCAACGGTGAGTGAGTATGAACTCCTCTCCTCCGATCAAGACTGTGTGCAACAGTTATAAAACCACCACTCCTGTCAATCATAAACTTGTTACCATGGTTACCAGAGGTAATGACATAAACGACTTGATCATTATCAGGGTCATCTGCACCAAGAGATGCAACAAAGCCACCTATTTCCAGATTTTCCTGGATTTCTGCTTGGTAGCTCTGTTCCCAAAAGCGAGGAGGATTCTTGCTTGGTAGGTTGCCTTCGACAATGTCAATTACAACTGTGACATTTTCTGTCAGTCTTGACTGGCCGTTATCAGCAGCCATAATGGTTAGATCATAGGAATCGCCATCAGCAAGGGCAAAACTGGTGGAAATGATGCCACTCTGAGGATCAATGGTAAATTTCCCATGACTTGTGTCACTGACAATAGAGTATCGTAAGTCAGCATTGCTACCAGCATCCTTATCTGTGGCAATAACCTGGAAGACACTGAAGGGATACACTGACTTTTTCCTGGCAAATGCATTTACAATGTATTGGCTGTCTTTGAAAAGTGGGGTATTATCATTCTCATCTGACACCTTCACTGTAAAGGTTACATCTGTGTTGACTGGAGGTGACCCCCCATCACTTGCTTGCACTGTCAGTTGGTATTCACTCTTATACTCCCTGTCCAGAGGCCGTGTGGTAGTGATAAGACCAGACACAGCATCAATAGCAAAGTTATTCTCCTCATTCCCTTTAGTGATTGAATACCTTAGAAGGTTGCTGCTGGAGTCTGGGTCCTTAGCTGTTACCTGGACGACACTAGTACCTGATTGCTTGTTCTCGGCAACAACAGGGTAGTATATGGAGGGTGCAAAGTATGGTGCCTCATCATTCAGATCATTAATATTAATCAAGACAGGGATATTTGTATGTAAGGGGTTGATTTCTCCATCTTTAGCTTGTACAGTCAACCAGTAGTGATCTGCTTTCTCATGATCTAGTTTCCCCGCAGTTCTTATAGCTCCTGTATCAGGGTCAATAACAAACTTATCTACTCCCGTTCCATCAATAATTGCATATTTTAGATACCATGAGTCCTTATCAGTTGCTTTAGTTGATAGTACAACTGTGCCTTTGGATACATTTTCATCAATTGAAGCTTGGAGCATCAGGCCACCATCAAACACAGGTGCAAGGCTATTCTCATTTACATCAACCACATTGATAAACAGCTGCACACTTGTTGACAAGGGTGGGATTCCTTTATCCCTTACATAAACAGTTAGGTTGTAGTTTGACTTTCGCTCAAAGTCCAGACGTCGCCTTAGTCGTATCACCCCACTTTCAGAGTCTATCTTGAATTTTCTTGTTCCATGTGGGAGGGAGTAATGCAATTTCCCACCCTTTCCTGAGTCAGCATCTGTCGCATGTATGCTGGTGACAACAGCATCTACCAACAAGTCTTCTGGCACACTGATATTAAACCATGATGGATTAATGACTGGAGCATTATCATTTATATCGAGCACATTAACAAGTACTTGTGTGGTTCCAATTTTCTGATGTCTTATAGAGCTGTCTAGAGCTTGCACAATGATATCATAATGGCTTTGTTCTTCATAGTCAAGTGAAGCAGCAACTGACACCACTCCAGATGTACGATCCACTCTGAACTTCCCGCCAAAGTCATTAACGAGCTGGTATGTAATGAACCCATTTGTTCCCTCATCCTTATCAGTAGCATGAACATGAACAACTGTCTGCCCTATGGTGACATTCTCTGGTAGTTTCACTTCGTAAATGGGTTTATCAAACACAGGGCTGCAATCATTCACATCAGTGACTTTCACCTTGAGAATAGTGTATGCAGACTTTCGTCGCTTCCCGCAATCTATTGCAGAGATATTCAAGGCATAAAAAGCTGTAGTTTCCCTGTCAAGCGATGAGGCAACTGTAAGTTTTCCATTGTAAAGGTCAATACTAAAGACACTGTCCATATCGCCACTGACGATAGAATAGAGTACAAGTCCATTATAACCTTTGTCCTGGTCGGTGGCCATTAATTGTGTTATAACACTTCCAACAGCAGCACCCTCAGAGACAGTAACACTTTGGTCATGTGACCTGAAGACAGGGGGATGCCGATTACGAAGCTTTGGTGGTACAAAGCTCAGAGGTTGCAAGTTTGAGTATGAGGATTGCTGTTGCTTGATCTTCATAGCTTTAGCATAGAGAGGCGAGTCCACACATGTGGTCTTCACATGATTTTGTAGCCTCCTTGCTTGGCGACCACTAACAACCCTGATTTTTAGAATAACAGGATGGGTATCAGGAGATTCTTGGGTTCCATCAGACGCTTTGATGACAAGAGTGAACTCACGCTGAGCACGACGCAGACTCTTTGCAGTTCTTATTTCACCAGTGTCCACATCAAGTTTAAAACTATTTCCAGTGTTCCCAAATCGGACTTTGTATTTGAGACTTTCTTTGCTATTACTTATATCAATATCCACAGCTGTAACCTTGGTGATTAGCACACCAGGTGGCGCATCACGCCCAACTAGAATATTACACTTAAATTGCTTCAGAACTGGTGCATTGTCATTTATTTCTTTAACCCTCATCTTGACTATTGTCTCAGCTTCACGTCGCATGGGTGTCCCAAAGTCAGAAGCTCGCACTTGAAGATTGATGTACTCTGGTAGGCCAGTATCACGATCCAGATTGGTTTTAGTGTGAATAACTCCAGTATCAGGTTCAATTTCAAATGGCACTGGTGCTATGTTAGCAATGCTATAGCGCACTTTTCCATTGTCTCCCGAGTCCAAGTCAGTTGCACTTACAGTCAACACACCGGTGCCAGGCGTTAAATCCTCATAAAGGTCTTTTTTATACTCTGAATCTTGAAATACGGGATCATGATCATTTGCATCCAGAATATTTATTACTATCGGAACAGTAGAGAGCTTTCTTGAGCCATGTGGCCCACCATCTAAAGCAGCCACCAAAAGATCAAACCTCCGTTTTGACTCAAAATCCAGCTCCCCCTTGGTCGAGATAAGTCCAGTGTTAGAGTTGATTTCGAACTTGCCAAGTTCATTCCCTCTAGTTATGGCATACACAATTTTTCCATTAGATCCAAGATCTTTATCTGTAGCAAATACTCGTAACACAGGTGTGTGGACAGGCGCGAACTCGGAAACACTGGTCACATAGCGACTTTGATTGAATTCCGGCTTGTTGTCGTTTTGATCCTGGACAAAGACTCGTAAACTATAAGAACTATTTCTAACCGGGGTGCCCTTGTCGAACGCAGTGAGAGTTAAGTTGTATCCAAAGGGAGCTAATTCCCGATCCAATGGCTTGATAACCTCAATTGCAAATTCATTGGCAGAAGGTTTAATGCTAAAAGCCCCATCCAAATTTCCAGATGTTATCTGTAGGCGATCAATATCTCCATTTAGCCCTTTATCCGTGTCAGTCGCTTGAATGGTTGCATAAACAATCCCGCTTTTACCTTCCGTTACGTTAGGCAGCTGTGTTTTGACAATGATTTGTGGATCAAACTGATTCACAGCTCGTACATTGACTATTAGCCGGCAATTTCGAGAGCTTTTCGGTCTCGAAGGAGGCAATGCTCTGTCGCGCGCAATGATGGTTAGTTGGTGCACGCGACGTGCAGAGGAATCCAGCTTGCGAGTCACAGAAACGACTCCAGAAAGAGGGTTAATTGCGAAGTAGGATGTTTTCTCTTTAAAAGAATAATAGACTAGCCCGTTGGGTCCTACATCAGCATCCACGGCCCGTATTTGTGCAATTGAAGTGTGCAATGCAATGTCTTCTGGAACCGTCTCGAGATAAGATTTTTTGAGAAATATAGGCCGATTGTCATTTGAGTCGGCCACCGTAATGTTTATTCGAGTTCTGTCTAGTGTTCTTTTAGTCCTTTTATCTTGCACAGCAACAGTCAGGATATAATTATCAGTACTTTCTCTGTTTAAGCGTTTACTTGTTTTGATGTCCATAAAGATAAAGTCGGAGACTTGCCGGGAACTAACCGCAAACATGCCTTGTTCATTTCCACTTGTAATGATGAAATCTACATTCTTTTGAGAGTAAACCCCCGTTTTCAAGTCACATTTTACTAGGGTCCCTATTGGCGTTATCTCTGGTATATTTGCTTGATAAATTCCTCCACTCGTGAACTTAATCTCTTGTGGATTTGATGAGCGATATTCAAAGGAATAAGTCGGAACTGCATCGGTAATTACAGTGATCGGCCGCCGCGAGTCTGACTGACCAAGTTTTGTGTTTGAGTTTTTGCTCTCTTTGCAGCTCCCACAAAATGCACTCAGCAATAAACACACCACAAACAAGAAACGCGTGGCCTCCATCCTTTCCGACAACACAGGGCACTTTAGCTGCAGCTGAAATTAAAGAAAAAACAACGCAAGTCATTAAGCGAAATCACAACAACTTTGCAAGCAATTAGATTGGAATTCAGTTGATTCATGTTGTACCTTTCACCTGGGTTTCCTAGATAATTCATTAGCCATTACAAACCCAAATATCCCGAAATTCATGCTGAGTAACTGGTGTTGGCGACGGGACCCGCGTAAAGATGCTTTGAATTCCCGACCGTTTGGTGGAAGATATCAAATAAAGACAAGCCCCCGTCTAGATTTAGCAGTTGACAAGTTCTAAAGTTTTTGAGCGGTGAACAAATGACCCTCGCTTTTCCCTAGGGACACACATTCTTGCACCCACTCACGAGTTTGACAGACGACCTAATTGACGGTCTCCCGTGGTAACGGGCCATTCACATGCTAATACCGGAAGTCGTTCGAATATCTTTGTGGCTTGTCATTAAAATTTTTCAAAACGACAGAGTACTCATAAACAAGGAATTATGGATCGAAGACATAGCCCACGACTTCCGTATTTTTTCTATTATACCATGATCTTGTAGATAATTTCATCGATAAGCAATTTCAACTCGTTTCATTGAAACTTCTTGATTTTTTCTCTCTCTCAATATCCGACTTAAATATATGGGTTTCTATCAATGAAATGAATATTTCTTTTCGGGGTTATTGCATTTCTTAACGTTATTTTCATCTCGTTCACGATACGAATTCCTGTCTAGCTTTTAGCAGGCCATGGTAAACTAAGGTATATACTAAGAGCGTCTGCTGAACTCCAGCTCATGTGATTGAGAAACCTTCCCCGAAACAATAGATCTCAGGTGTTTGCACTTTGGATTTAGCAATATAATTTTCGAATTCCATGTGCCACGCTACGGAGTGATATGATTGCGTGTATTAACACTTCTGGAAGCAATAGAAAACCTGGTGCCTGCTCAAACAGGTTCTAGAAGACAAGCCTCTTGATCGCGCGAACAGTTTATCCACAACAGAAGTTCTTTGTTTCGGCGTGTTTGATGTTTTTGCATAAATATAGAACCAACAAAGGTATATATGAATAGTTCGAAATGAAATCCCGATTGAGGCTTGTCCGACTAGCAAAATAAACATGTCACAAGGTAAAGAATCGACCTGTTGCTTAGGAAGAAATTTTTTCGGAGGTGCCAAAATGTAGAAATAACGCCCAACCAATAACAATGATGGCAGGGACTCTTTTTTTAAGCTCCCTCTCAAATTTCTCTTGTAATGACAAACGAAATTTTCCTGACGTATGAATTTACAAGTCCAAACATGATTTTTGGCAAAGAACAGATATTGTATTCGTTCCTAACAGGATTATAACTCGCACGATCCGGAAAAGGGCTATATTCTTCTAGTTAATCAACCGATAGAAACCTCTGCATTGAATTATCTTTTTCCGGTGTAAGATACAAAATAAAGATAGCTAAAATCTGATCACTTCTTCTGTCGAGTTATCAAGCTATTAAATTTCACGTTTTCAGTTTTTTTCCCATTGTTTATAAAGCTCTTCAAGACAACAAAAACACGGATATTTGGAGCTGCAAGTTTAGGGAGAGCTTGGCGCCACTCTGTCTGTTCCACGACTGAATATGGCACGTAAAAAAACATCTCTGTTTTTATGACAAGAGCAGTTCTGAACAGTAAAACTCGATGTACCATATTTGTGTAAACGAATTGCAGCTTTGGATAACATTTAACGCTATTACGCGCACTTAAATATCTGAAGAACAGTTATTAGACTTTTCTATTGACTATTTGTTGTATTTTGATTATTACTATGCCAGTCTTTTCGATGCTTATCATTAAGCACCGCCCACCGCCCGTTAATTCAATGCTGTCTTGTTCTGAAAAAGCTAATAGCCAAGTAATAACATTAACAACCTAGCAAAGGACTATAAGATTGATTTTAAAACTTGTAAATTAATTTGTACTAACGTACTCATGGCAAACGTTTGTCACTTGGAGACAGGAAGTGGTGATTCACTTTTCAGGAATGAGTGAACAATGAAGGATGCCTCAACCAAAACCGCAATGTGTTTTATTTGCTATCTTTTTGTCGCGCGCCGTTAATTCTGCTGAGAGCTTTGGTCGCGCAGTCTTACCGAAAAAAAAATTAAATAAACTCTTTGTTTTTTTTAAAGAACAGACTCTTCTGCTTGGGCTAAGACATGCGAAACGTTTATTTAGTTGTGCTTGGGAAGATTCTTATTTGGTCACAGCAGAATCGGCGTCAGCCTTTACTTCTACCTAATTCAATCTAAAATATCGCACTACCATGGTAATGGATGCTTTCTCTGACTCGGTTTGTTAATTGCTAGGCTGACAAAATGGAGCTAGTCGTTGTTCACATAACGTTTCCTGATGGAAACTGATAAGTCAGTTCAACGTGGACTTTTTTATCTTATCGAATTTTAATGACTCAATAGATACCAAGGAATATCAAATGCAAAAGTCAGTTAAGCTTGTTTCAAGCTCTGGGTTGATATATCCACGTTTTTGACGTAGTAGTCTCGGTATCCAAATGGCCTGGCCGCATACGCGCGGGGTCCGGCTCTTCTTTAGTGTAAACAGGATTTTCGCATTATCCCTGCAAGCACATTTCTCACAAGTTCCGCGATTTCTAAAAACTACTTCATCACGCCCAAACTCTACGACAAACTGTTTTCCACCCAGACCACAAAACCCATCCGCCAAATGCCTTTGGCGTCCCTGAGCCAAAACACGTGCTAACTGTATTTTTTTTACGGATTTACATGACTATATTAACTTGGGGTTCGATTCAGGGAGGGGAAAAATTCAGCCGATGAAAGTTTGATCCTTTTTGATTCGTGAAGAACAAAATCCTTGACATCAGAGCACATTCTTGGGCTTGAAGCTAGTAATCCATGCTAGCGAACAGTTTTGAAAAAATACCTCACTTTTTATGTGTCCAAAACCCGCGAAAATTCGACACGCTAAAAGAGGAAAAGCTACCTAGTTTGCAACGGTACTTGTGTATAGATGTGCATTCCAGAGACAATATGTTGTAAGGCAGGGGGCTGTTTCTATTTCCGATAGCAAAGCTTCTTAGCCGTGCAAGACTTGTTGAAAATTCCCTCGTGTTTCGCATTAAAATGGACGGGAATTTTGTCACATCATGGGCAAGCCCCCATGTTTCACATTTGTTGTGCAAGCCGTGAAATTCCACTGCATGAAATACCGCTTATTCGGTGATTTGGGAACTTGCTAGTTTTTACTATTTTAGAACATTTCCAAACATGTTTACTAGCAACTCAATCAGGTTGGATTATTTATTATATTTCGTGCAAAAATTAACCTCGAGCTGTTGATTTTTTACGCGACCTTTAATATTATCATATTTGCAACAGATTTTCTTCTCGAAGTCTGCGGTCCATAGTGCCAAAGGGTCGTTGAATAATTATACCCAAGACGAAGTCACTTACAGTTTTCTTTTAATGGCGGGCTCAGAAACAAAGAGAATAATGAATTTTTACACAGCGGTTGGGTTCAGTACAAAAAAGAGCAAATTCAGCAAAAGTTGCAGAGGCTTTGAAATAAAGGGGGAGGGGTCGGTATAAAACTTGCGCTCGTTAAATGTAGGAGATTTGGGGGATTTTATAGAGGGCTTACAGTACTGATCAAGAAAATCCACACTGAATTTTTAGATGGAATGTTGTTTCTAATTCGCACCCCAGATAAATATAAACTGATAGGCCGATGAACTTGCTTCAAGGTCAAAACATTTCGCAATATTCTGAAGAAGGCAAAATTTTTAATACATTTTTTAAAGGATTAACTGGGCACACACATTTCGTATTGTGTCCCACGGAGATTAAAACGAAGACTGAGCGACTTTTGAATAAATATCAGAGAATTTGTTCAGAAGTTTATAAGGAATAACATTTATACGTTATAATTTGCAAAGGCATTTCAAGTTTCTAATCCACTCGTAGTTCTACTTGCCTGCTCCGTCGCATATCCCATTCTATCCCATAGATGAATAACCGAGTTCTATTTCTTTTCAAAGACACATTTTCTCGCGAAACGACTGTCTCTAGTTCGGCACAGAACTTTCCTCCCACGGTGTAGAGCGATAGCCGTAGATGGCCTGCGCGTGGATAGAACAAGTTTGCCAAGGAACTCTGACTGACACAAACTTGACTTCGATATCTACTCAAGCGTCAATAAACAAACCGCGAGAGAAAATACATGATAAGAAAGTAATTGATCGGTAATTTGAGCAGCGTAATGTAAAAACAAACCGGGCGTTATAGAACCGCGAGGTTTAAGCGCGGGTGGCATATGGCGGTACGGGACGCACATGGTGAAATGTATCTCGGAAGAATTTACCGGCAGTGCCCCAGTGCGATGTTTAGCTAGAGTTTCTGTCACTGAGGATCATTATTTTAAGATGATAATATATTTTAACAGACAAAATAAACTTGCTTTGATTGCATTTACACAAGTAGCCATATTCAATATAAGACTCAGTGTGTGTTTGAAAGACTTTTGAACGAAAGTTTTGTTCGGTCCCAGTCAGGGAGATAAAGTTTAGAATTTTTTTGACGTTAGGAAAAACGCAAGGAAAAGGCGTCAATTCTTTGCTGCGAACACATGCTGGTAAAATTATCATGCTTGTTGTTCATTCGCTGTTTTGTTTTGTACTTCGACGCACGCAAGGCTCACTGGCTCAGTTGAGCCCGGAAACCTCTAACATTTTTTAATGAAAAAATTAAAACCATGCACAAACCTTTGACCATGATATAAGTCCTTCACCTAGTTGTTGAAGTTTTAAGCAAACGAAGAGTAAATAAACTCATGCTGGTGTTAAAATATGAAAAGGCATTTCTTAGGGGAAAAATGCATGGAATTATTTGTTCGAGATATAATAAACAAAATATAAGTTTGAAAATTTTAAAGTATGTTTGAAATCATCACAATGGTTCGTTGTTTTAAGTTAACTCGCTCAAGAGGGCTGGTGCTACGTCGCTTTACGCCACGCGACTCCCAATTCTAAAATAACAGTTGTGAAAAAACAAGGTTTATCGGTAGATTGTTTTCCTTAGAAAATTCATTAAAAAAAGAGAAACACTATTCAAAAGGATTAGCAACTTTAGACATAATATCTCGGCTGCTTCGTTTGGTTCTTTTTTAATTTAAAACAGCTAACCTTGCTTCTTTGATTTTAATATCTTTTCTCTTTCTAGAAACCTTGTTCATAACCCAATAATATCATACTATTGTTATCCATTCTCTTTGAAACAGATAACACTCAGCATGATGACTCGACAATAACCTACAATAACCGAAAAGTGCTCACGAAAATAGATAACTTATATTGTATCGAGACTAAAATAACAGGAAAAAGAAACAGAGTAAACGTAAAAAGGGAGGAGTTAAGTTTAGTAGTAGAAGTCACTGGAACATTATGGCCTTTATATTGTGCGTATCAAGAATTGAAGTAAGCTGAGCGACAAACGTCATCATCAATCAACTCAGAGCCTCACACTCATAAATTATGAGCTGTCAGTCGAAAAAATAGGATAATCTTCCCAACAAACTAAATTAGAATTATTCTTAAAGTTTTTTAAGATTTACGAGGTTTATGTAATGCAGGAATGCTAAACACGGGGTTTGAAAATGCTTTTAACATAGCTCCCATTCCAAGACGCAATTGTTACAAGTCAATTAGCGTGGTTTTGGAGCTCAGTTAATAACTAAGCCAGACAGTTTACTTTATATTAGTTATTCATTAACTAAACTGAACTCTAATTTGTAGATTCTATCAGCACTAGGAACTCGGTCCATCCCCCCAGCACATTTTATTAATAATAAACCACATACGTGCCGCATTTAATATTGGGGAATTGTAACAGAATTATAGTTTCGCATCGAGAAGTTAGACAAACTCCCGACAAACTTACGTATGGAATAACTGATAAAGTTACTTCGACAAAACGCAACAATTTTCCCATACTTGCAAAAGCAGACTAAAAAGCATCTATTTATTTTTAGCATTCCTGGGCTCATTAGTTTTATCTTGACAATAATTTACTTTTATTATGTTTTTGAATGAGTTATCAGATCAAGCAGTCCGCAGATTTTAGCACACTTAATTAAAGTCACAACTCGGTGCACGTGAAGTCCAAATACTACTTTTTGCTCTCTTAATCATATTTAATTTATACAACAAATATCATAATGTTACCACAGCTCAAATAAGTAATGATTCTCTCTCAAAATATCACAAGAAAGCCTAGGTTCTTTTAACGAGAAAATACTTTATACATGTAAGCTACCTCGCAAGCGCAGATAGAAATGCTGAGACGAGTTTTTTCAAGACAACTAGACTGCGCATAGGTTACCAAGAATTGTAAGTCTTGTAAAGACATAAAAAACTAGAGAGAACAGACCTACCTCAAAATATATCTATCTTCGCATGTCTCCGAGTTGTGGAATAATATCCAATAAGCTCAATGTATATCATCTAGCTTGTCGACCTAGCGACAATTCCCACACAAACGTGACGAGTTCGTCTGGCAACGATATACAGTGACAAAGTGAGTAACACACGGTATCAAGTAGCAGTACCCACAGCAGTACGAAACGCGCAGAGCAAACTGAATAATCAGACCCCAGTAGAGCAGAAATGAGAGAGAATCTCACCCCACAAGCACACTGAGTAGTGAAGTATAAATCCTTGACGCAACTGACTCGTGGCTTCAGGAAGACTAGCTCAATAGCTGGAATGCGCTCTTCTCGCTTCAAAAGTCCCGAGTACGGTTCATGAATAATGCTTCGCCTTAGGGTAGAGCGATGAGTGAGCGCTTATTTGCACAGTCTATATCAATCAGGCGTTGTGATCTCAACCGTTTATTAGCATATAGAGCGTGTTTGCCAGCAAGGGGTTTTATAGTTTGACCCCAACCCTCTTTTATAAACGGCGCCATGTAAGACGCTCTCCATAAAAAAGGAACAAGTGCAACAAGTTTTCAACGTACGCACTATCTTAGTAAACTACTACAGAATTCTGTCTTGAATAGTATGCTTTGGTATGCTTGGCCAGAGGAATTAGGAACAATTTCCAAATTAACATTAGAATAAAAGCGGTTTTCCGCTCTTTTCACTTGAGATTTACACAGTCGGCGCAACCCACTCAGTCAAGCCATTTAACGGAAGTTACTCAACAGAGAGCATCTAAATGCATTCTTAAATCACGTTCTCCTGGGCGAAGGAAAATAAAATCAAAGTGGTACTCATGCCTTTCGTGAAGTACAAAATTGTTTATCATTATCAGTTCTGTATAACCCTAGAATTTATTTGACATTGCGTATGAATAAAACAAGAGGTTACTACAAGGGGTGAGTCGAATAATTATCACTTTATCACAATCCCAATTCTTCTGTATCTCCATTTGATTCCGAGTTTGATAAACTTTCTTGATGAACAATAGCAACTCTGCCCAGTGACGAAGCACTGTAAAGTGTAAATAAGCACTTAGTTATACTGTTTGTACAAAGGTACGCGGCCCCTATATGCTTAGGATTAGCTGAGTAAAAAGTGTCATGTGTGTTTATCATATTTTGCAAAAGTACACAGCGCATCTCATAAAAATATCTAATGATAGGCATGTTTCGGGGAAGTGGTTGACAAGCTGTAACTATTAGCGTGTTTCTGTACCAAGCTATTTTAGTTCCAATACCGTTGGTTCTTTCTGTATGTCTTGTTTTAGAAAAAAAGTGTGTCCTAAACTCAGGATGGGTATTATCAACGCCTAGAATCCGCAACAGAAACAAGCGCTGAAAAAAAACTTTCATACAACACGGGCACACAACGGAGCTGTTCCTCAAAAAAGCTGTTCCTCACCCCCTTTCGCTGCTGGCTGGCAAATATTTATCGCGGTCTCTTGCTGGCTGGCAAAAATTCATCGCCTTCCGTTCCTGGCAAAAATTTATGCATATCGTCTTTGCTGGGAAACACGAGTTGCTCATGGATGTTGAAAAATGAAATTTTAAGAGACAGCACTTAAAAATGCACTTAGTTATTAGTGCTCGTTTTTAAGGATACCCGATTTTTTATACTATTTCGGGCTTCCTGTGGTAATGTTACTCTCCTGGCTGGGAAATTTTTTTAACACCCAGCTGCTGGCTGGGAAAAATTGAGACCCTCTCCTGGCAAAAAGGAACAGCTAAATTTTTGCCAGCAACTTTTAAAACATGTATTTATATGCTCTACGCGCGTAGAAATGTCCAAATACGCCATTTAGACGCATTTTAACCAGGGGGCTCGTTGTGTGCCCGTGATACAACTTGCAAAAACGGACTCTCCGTGAGGCTTTCTAATAAAAACAACTGATTCCATCCGACCAATTAATTATCTTAGTACAGCTTTGTGCATTCGCTTTCACGAACCTTTTAATAAAGTACTCTTTTTCAAAGTGCTTACTAAGAGAGACCAAACTGTTGTAGCTTAACAATAGAAGATTTTAACAGCAATTATTTCGCTGTCGGCAAAGGCGAGCTTGTTTGTTCCCGGCGTCTTGCACCGCTTGCATAAGTACAAAGTTGACCGGAAATCGGTGTCGGTTCATTTGCCCAACAAATTAGTATTATTTGACCTAAATTCCTGGACAGTCTTGGTAACCAGTTTCAGGGCTTGTTTTGGCATGTTTCTTGCTATGATAAAATTAATACTGATCGACCAAATAGACATTGACTGAGGACAAAGTGCATTGACTTTGGTCGTTGTAATCAGAAAATCTGCTGCCTGGTCAAAGTACCATAATTGCGGTCAGATTTCACACATATATGTATTACAATCTCCGTCACCATTTCTTCCATTAACACTATACTAATAAATAAATAAATTAGAAAATTCCATTTAGTTTATATTAATTACTAAGTAGGTGTGATATTAGCAGTACTGCAAACTCGATTTATGCGCGCTACGGCAGGAATTCAACTTTTCCGGTGGTTCAGGCAAATTGCCGAAACTCGATATATCGGTCTTAGTGTACTCGAGCTAGATTTGGCTACTGTAAAAGCAACATCCCCAATAGTGAGTATTGAAAATACCGTTCTTCGAATTAAATAATAAAAACGAGAGTAATGTTTCGTGCATGGGAAAGCCATTTCAATGCATGGCCAGTGTTATTAATGACGCGCTAAAGACGTTCAAGCATTATTTAATTTGGAATGAGATAAGATCAGATACTTGTGATATATGAAGGATTTTCAAGGAATGATAGAAGAATTCACTAATGTTTCTATCGATCTCTTCCCGCTGACCCGCGGGTATATCGACCGCGCGGAGGAAATTTAACAACAAACCATCGCGCCGCGCGGGCGGGAGTTGGCAGAGAAATGTGCAATGCAATTTAGAATGTAAAGATAAATAGCTGAGTTTTGAGCTTAAATACATTCTATTAAGGCATGCCTAGAGGTCTGAATACGGTACATAATAACGGCTCTTGACTTAGGATTGTAAGTTATCTATTAAATAGTTTCTAATAGGCGCAACAGAGAAATCAATAATCAGAGTACAACAAACTCAAGAGTTAACCTAATAATCTTACCAACTTATTATGATATCCTCTCGATATCCCAGTCGAACGATTCCACAGTAGTCATTTAAAGAACTCGATACATGTTTGTAATGTCCCCGTGTTTGCTCTCTTGAGTAGTCAGTTGTGCTTTCTCAGCAGATTTCACTCAATGACCCACAATCTCTTTGTGTTATCCAAAGATTGGAATAAATTATGGCCAATCTGGCAGAGAGTTGAGTCTGTAGAGTTGGAATTACAAGTGATCACGAGGAAGTTTGATTGTCGCTCAACGCGCGCAAACACAACAGTTCCAGTGGCCTCAATCTATTGAATTTGCGGTCTGAAGTCTGAATCACACCGCCTACGCAAATCGCCCTAAAGGGCCCCTAGTGAGACAAGTAGATGGATTCCCTCGCACCGACCCAAGGCACACGACTTCTCAACAGCTTGTCACAATAGTCCTGGAATTATAATGATCAAGTCTTCTATGAGATGAGCGTGAACTAGAGCTTGGAATTTTAATAGTTGTCCGCATGGCGGAATGTTTGACGGTCTCTGACTGTTTAGCCAATACAGTGGTTACTTGATTTCCGGTGCCTGTCACTTTCACCTCCGTTCCACTTCCGGATAATTCGATGCATATTGAATTTACGAACTCATTGAGTCACTCTTCTAGAACTCCGCTGTGCCGTATGTCAGAGATGCGCACGGAATTCCTCTCACACACGAAATAATTTCTCTGTTTCTTTTCTCCAAGTGAGCGGCATATCTTGAATAACGGGACTATCTGCGCGCGAGGGAGGAAATATTTGCCACATGGCTTGGCGCCTGTTCATGTCGTCGCGAGGCACTCATAGTTTATCTTCGGTCTGACCGATAATGCTGGCGTGTATATTTCAGCAAGTTGACCCGCCGCAGACGAGATGACAGAATTTTTATTTGCAGACAGATTATTTAAGAACCTTGAGCGTCTCTAAAACAAGACCTTGTGAGCAGAGCTCGTGTCAGCTAACCTTGCTGAGCACGGCACGCGTGTGAATTCGACTTGGGAAGTGTGTGAGAGAAGAAAGCGCAAGTCGTACATCATTTTAGCCAAATCACAGTAGTGGTTTATTGTCAATGCTTCGTTCTGATTGGTTTAGCTACTAGTAGGCTATAAGTTATAGCCTACTAGTAGTGAAAAGTGTAGGATTTGAAAGCCAGAAAATGGCAAATGACCAGATCCAGATCAGAAAACGGTTTTGGCTATACAAATTGACCTACTAGTGTGATTGACTAAAACAATTATACCTCTCGCCCTCATAGCCTCTGAGTCAATAGCCCATTCGGCCTTCGGCATCATGGGCTCAGTTTTGCCCGGGGGGGGGGGGGGGGGGGGGGGGGGTTCTCCCATGTAAGAGTGTTAGGGGTGCTCGTCGGGACATCGGAAAATATACCCTAAAAAATACCAGGACATAAAAAATCCACCCCCTAAAAAATACCATATAAAACAAAATGACCCCTAAAAAATACCAACAATAAACCTTTTTTGTTATTGTTTATTGTTTCTCATCTCAAAACAAGCTTATTTTAGAGCTAAAAATAACGAAAGAAAGAAAGAAAACGTTTTCCTTGGTTTGAGACCCTTTCATTCATTTGTGTACCCCTAAAAATACCATTTATTAGTGAAAGCCACAATTTTTCTCCGATACCCCCTAAAAAATACCCGAGAGTCGATTTTGACCCCTAAAAAATACGACGAGCACCCCTATCAGGTCGACATGTGAAGAACCCCCCCCCGGGCAGTTTTGACTCCGAGCCCATTCGGACTCGAGGAATAATCGTTAAATAGCGCGCTCTGATTGGCTAGATGCGGCTGGTTCGACTGTTTCCCCGGGGAGGGGAATCCCTATATTCGAATGCTAGGGGTGACCGTCGTAATTTTTAGGGGTTGAAATCGGCGATCTGGTATTCTTTAGGGGTTCGAAAATATAAATGGTATGGTAAGAAAAAAAATAGGCATTTTTACTTTTTAGGGGGTTCTCACACAAATAACGTACGCTGAAGAGAACCTGGTGATACATAGGTCCAAAATATTTGAAAGAATGATAGTGTATTTGAAACTCGAGAGGATACTTTGATGCATATCTAATAAACGACCAGAATAAAATTTAATCGTCAAAATTATTGGTATTTTTTAGGGTATTTTCAGACTGAGGGGTCATTTTTTAGGGTGAAAATTTTTTTACGACCAGGTATTTTTTAGGGTCAAAATTCGAGTTTCTCGACGGTCACCCCTAGCTAACCTTAGAGTCCCCCCCCCCCCCCCCCCCCCCCCGGGACTGTTTCACGCCCAAGTTCCTTACAAATACAATACAAAAACCTGCACTTCATGTAGCTAGACTTCTGATCTGGTGCGGGTTGTTAAAAGGTGGGATAATTTCAAACCAGGTTTTAGTTCTGAACAACATCGAGTCAGCATGGCAGTGAATCCTGGATAAAGTGACAAACCACTTTCCATCGATCAAGCGGACGTGGACCCTGATTCGACGATACCTTTCCCTGCTACAAGTAGATGACCCTTGAAACGAGAACTAAATCCCTCGACTTAAGTTCGCGCGCTAAATTCTCGCGAAAGGAGCTTCAGGCCAAAGGTGGAGTCTGATTTGCGTCTTGTGCAGAACTAGAAAAAGGTTAGGTATTAGGTGAGCAGAGAAAAGAGCTGTAAAGATACCGGCTACACGGCATGCAAACCCGCGAAATTTCTCTCCATTATTTGGTGTGAACTTTGAAAGCAATATTCGAGAGCGCTGCCCTTTTTTGCAGCGGATCGAAGGAGAACGAGATCTTTATACATTATATCAATGCTTTATACAGACCTGTCAATACAGAGATCTGAAACGTTGGCTTCTGCACGAGTATTTTTATGTGATAGACAAGCCGAATGGCAACCCCGATAACATGGCTACACTAAACCCGCGGTCAAGAGGGTTCTTTTCTGCTTTTGGTATTTTTTATTGTTATGAGATTCCCGCGATAACCGTTATGGCAGGTTCTAGAAGCATCGGAACTTTCTCGGTTCTCTAATTCGATCAACAGTGATTTCCTTATCGATTTAGCAGATTTAGGGCATAAAAGTTACCACAGGGGCGCAAGAGGAAAACCTCTTTTCCCTGAGCAATTTATACACTCACCACTCCTAGGCCTTTTGGCTAGCTGGCCCAAAAGTAACAGCATTAAGTGACGCAGAGAAAGAAACGCAGAGAAAGAAATAAAACAAGTGTCCAAGATATAGACGTATTATTCTTCGCAAAAATTCGCCTACAGAGCTGTCCCATAATCCACCGCGCGCGCAGGGCCACCCACGTGGCCACAAGAAATGCCCGCAGCTCCAGCGGTCTCTCGCAGCAATCAAGCTGAGCTTCCCCAAGCTGGACTGACTGAGAACTCTAATGACGTCAGCTCCTAAATACCGAGAATTCCCCCGAGTGACGTTACCTGACCATGTGGTAGTAAAGTGGTAGGTAAGCCATTAGAATTAGAGAGGCTAGCACGGCCCTCTGTACTCAGTGTGCACGCGCACCGGGCGTGGGTCGGGATCATACCCGAGGGATAATAGTAGTAAAAATGCGCAACAGCATTTCGACTGAACTCGAAGTTTCTATTTTTATTTAAGGTAAATAAAGCAAAGGGCGGGTTGAAACTACACGACCGCAGACCCATTGGTTTCTTTTTCATGTCTAGGGAGAGGTAAGCGGACTTATGAGGCAGCTTCTGCAATCAGGAGAGCTGTTGTACAACAAATGAGGCGTCCGAGATCTGGAGACAGTCCCTACTCTCACAGGAGACTTCTTGAAGAAAGATATAACCCTCAGAAATTCAACCAAGAAAGCATGAAAAGAACAACGCGCCGGCTAAAGATCCCTTCCGTTTGTCACACGTCATAGACATCATGTGATGTTTATTTAGGGATTTACCTTTGCGAAAGAAGCCCGGTCCTGTGCGAAAAATTGCTCAATTGGATAAACCTACTAAACAAGATAGCAGATGGTGAATAACAAAGGAGGTACTGTCGCTTTGCTAGCATGTACAAAAAGAGGCACCTCACGGGTACATGTGTCCGGTGTTATAGCTGGTCTGCAGAAGATAACCATCTGTAGCCAGTCAATGCGCAACGCCCCTGTACGGTTGGTGACGACATTGAACTGAGTCACTCTGTTGCATGGTCCTTTAAACTTGTAACTTTGTCTGCCAGCATATCATGACGTCATCAGTCGTTGTAGCTTTGGTCTAGACAACTTTGTCACAGTTTGGTTGTCGTTTGTTGATTCACCGACTGCATGCATGCAATGCACTTTCTGACAGAGACATTAATTTTTAAAAATGTTTTGAGTTTCTTTTTTAAAGTTCCACTGATCTCATCTTGCCCCTTGAAACACTCATTCGTTTCCTGTCAATTTCGCGTGAGTTATGAATTGTCGATGACGTCATTGATCAGTAGTAAAGGAGGGAGCGAATCAGCTCTTTTATTTCAATTGGAGCAATATGACGTCACGACCTATTGTTTGTTAGTCGTTGTTAGATATTAATTAGACTACCTATGCATAAACTTAGCATAGACTTAGCTAGAGAAGCTATATAATATAACCTTAGCTAAGTAAGAATAAGCTAGGTTAGTTATATAGACTTTGCTATGTTAGTTTTATAGACTTAGCTATGTTAGCTATAAAACGTGGCTATATTAATCAATATAAACGTAGCTATATTAGCTTGATAAATTTAGCTAAGTTAGCTATATAGGCATTATGCCAGTCGTCCTAAGAGAGAGCTATGTTAGCTATAAAACGTGGCTATATTAATCAATATAAACGTAGCTATATTAGCTAGATAAATTTAGCTAAGTTAGCTATATAGGCATTATGCCAGTCGTCCTAAGAGAGAGCCAGAAAGGTGCGCTACACTTATGAGAGAGTAATGGTTTTTATGTCTAAAGAGCACGTTTTAATCTAGACGTAGGTATTGAAGGACAACGGATCATTGCGAATTCTACCCCAACAACGATCGAAAGTTTGCGCGAGTGAATTGGTTGACACATATATCACGTGGTACTTATTTACAAGATGTACATTTAATCATTTGCGAGATTACTCTGAAAAGTGTCTGTTACTTAGCCGACGAGGGATGGGGCCCCGAGTTTACTAAATTATACGTTATTCTTCAAAATCGAGCAGGATAATGGTTATATTATTCCCCACAGAATAATTGATGAGTGCGTCTATCGATTGTTGAATGACGTATTTCGTGTCCCGCGCCCGAACTGATGTCCGTCCGTGGTCCATACTTTTCAAGGACAAAACGTTGGAGGGCAAAAAGGCACGGGAAACAAACGAAATTTTTAAGTACTAATAAAACAGAAGTAAAGAAATTTGTGCCACGTAAAGCCAAGTAGTGATATATGCAGCAAGAAAATCATCCAGCTAAACGTGCGGTCAAATACACTACAAATGCCGAGTATCTTCGTTGGAAAAAGCAGCAACTACATGCACAGGTGTATTCAACAAAGACCGTTTTAACTTAGACCGATTGAGTATTTTGGCTTCTACAAGACGCGTCCATATTTCCCACATGATTCTCTCCAATAACGTTTCACCCCTTGCCGTTGATCAGACGAACGAACTCTAGGTAGCGGATGAGAATCAGGTCACAAGACGCGTGCGCAGTCACCTTTTCGTTCACCATTCACTATGGTAGCATCACATCCGATCGAAATCTAGTGTTGTCGTTGGAATATAAAATAAATAAACCCTTCTTAGCTCGTGGGAAAATAGGCTGATCTTACTTTCCAAGTGCCCGACATTTTGTTCAGTTGATCGTTATGATTCCTAATTGTTGCCTTCGAAGCTTCGATGCCTCATCCTTGGACATTACCTGATATCCTAGCCGCCCAGAGGAGTACTTTTCACTAAGCTTTCCACATTAGTTTTTATATTTTATATTGCACTTTACGATTACGTGAATACTGCTGATTTAAAAACCCTGTTTCACCCAATGCCATACAAACTATACAGTCCATACAACAAACATACCTTTTAAACAAGCTGCAGAAAATCGCTCCGATTTCTCCCCCTTGCGACAATCGAGTAATGTGTTAGGATGTTAAAGTTTGTGATTGTCTACAAAGCACTCATTTATAGAGAAGCAAGGTGCACATGTGAAAACTATCGAAAACAATGTCTTGTTATCCTGACCTAAACTGTATTATAATAGCTAAATGAACGGACCTCGCTGTCGAAATGCGTAGTAACTGTTGCGTATAACAAATGATTGACTGTTGGGTCAGGTAACAGAGCATGAAAACCCAGAGGCTGGCGGGCTCACCTGCAGCGCCAAAAGCTAATACTCACACAAGAGGGTAGAGATGACTCTACTTTATCTCGTAACTCATTTTTAAGCAGGATCGTATGACACCATTTCACCTTTCGCTTTTGCGCGCGAGAGCACGGAGAACACAGCGAATTTCTGCAGAAAACTATCCATGGGAAAAACTGAATTTCCCATGGTAGAAGAATGGGAAGTGTTCGGATTTCTCATGGCTATCCATGTGAATTCCGAACGCTTCCTATGCGTGTGCCTTGGGAAATACAGCTTTTCCCATGAAAGGGTTTCTGCAGAAATTCCCTGTGGGAAGTATCAAGTATCAGTGCAGATATAGCACCAGCTATTTCCTAAAAGTCTGCTTTGAAAGCCAATTAAAAATATATATTGCTGGGCGTCCGAAGCACATGCAGAAGTAGATGAATCTTTCTAGGATTGAGCACAGGAGTATAGCTGAATCTTTTTTTTCTAGATTGAAGATATCATGACGACAAAATGTCGTCTCACTCAAAAGAAAGATTGCTAAAATCATCACCGCCATCGCACGCATGCGTTGAATCCCATTTTCTCACTGAGATCATTCTCTTTCCCAGCTCCCCGGCTCGTCTTCTCACGGGGGAGGCTCTGGTGACAGCCACTGACGCATGCGTGAGATTTGATACAGAGCCGTGAAAATAAATCTTTCTGCGCATGCACCAACGTTCAAAACCAGCCAATCAGCAAAGGCCCTCAAATGGATGTCACCAGAGCCTCCCCTGCGAGCATACGAGCCAGGGAGCTATGGGTACGAGAATAGATCACAAAGGATCAATTTCCAGTTTAAATTCAAAATCTGCAATCTAGAAATAAATTATTCTACTCCTGTGCATATGACCAGACCTAGTACAGTAGAAAGAGGCTCGTTGGCTCGATCCTCTTATAGTTAGTCTCATAAGGCAGTATTAGATCATCCGGAGCTAGACAGGAAGCCTGTGCTATAATGATTTATTAATGGTGCATTATTAGTGAGCCAAAAGTTAAGGAAGTGGGACTATATATCCCCAGGCGACCGGGCTTTTTCATTTGCGCAATCAGAGATCTCGGAACTCCAAACCACTCGCCATCCGGTCACCTTTCCTCCGTTACTAAATTGTGTCGGTGGTCTTCCGAGCTCCGAAATCACGTGGGTACAGACCTTTAAAAAATCCCTATCGTTCCCGGCGCGAGCCGACATTTTTGGGACGGCGCGCGATACTCTGGTAAAGTTGCTAGCTTTTCAACAAGGATACTTGTCAAGGAAAACTTGTCAATTTCGTCTCGTCTACACGAGCAAATAAAAATTGTCAAGGAAAAGTGCTGGCGCGTCTACACGGTCAAGTTTCCTTGACAATTTTTCCCTTTACAATTTCTATTTGCTCGTGCGGCAACAATTTGGCATTTGGTGCGTCTGCACGGTCAAGTTTCCTTGTCAAGGAAAGATTGTCAAGGAAAAACTGCTCGTGCTTAATTTGGGTATGACTGAACCATGGACGGCAGAGCCGGAGGAGGGGGTCTGTGGGGGTTTCAGTCCCCCGACGTTTCATTGCAGATTTATATTTTTTCTGTAAACTTATCCCCCACCCAATTTGCCTCTCTCATGAGCCCCACTACTTCAAAATCTGTTTCGCGTCAGTGTTCGTTTTTCGTGAACGTAAGACGAAAGCGCTGGTTGCCTCATTATGAATGAAAATAGGTATTAAAAAAGGGACGTACCTTTCACGTCTAACGCGTTGCAGTCCTCCTTGGTAATCCTTAAAGAATACAAAAGCGAATGTAAGTTTAGGCAGTTTATTTGTTCGAGCACAACGTTCAGTCCATGTTCTCTCCTCTCAGGGGTGAGTGCACTTTAATAAGCCTTATCACGGTTTCAACGCCATTTTGTTTCGAGTAGGCAAGAAGTCCACCCCACATAAACACTGCAAACGTAAGGCAAAGTGAAATCATTGCGAAAATATCAAACGTATCCACAAAATATTAATCATAGCATTGAGATAGTGACTAAAACAGTTTACCTACTGACGCTGTAAAAAGATGTCAAAATACAGGGTAGATGTGGGAAACTAAAAACTACAATTGCTCGCTGTATAGAGAGTGTAGGAAGCTGAAATTTAGTAGAGTGATAAGTGTTTTGGCAAGTAGAATTACTTTACGCTAAGTATTTTGTTGATATGTGCAATATTTTCGCAATGATTTCACTTCGCATTTGCAGAATTTATGTTGGATTTTGTGCTTATCTTGCCTTCCCAACAAAATGGCGGCGTAAATCGTGACAAGGCCTATTGGTCAGCCAATCAGAAACCAGATCTACTGTATTCCTGACTTTATTCTACGTTGATCAGGTCTGTCCCTTTGCGACGATATCGTGGACAATTCAACAACTCATGTAAACATCAATCGGGGTTGTTTTAGTAAAATGACAAACATAAATAGTCTGGATAGACATAAAAAGTCAAAATGGTTTTCTTTGGACTCGACTGCGTCTCGCCAAAATGCGAACCGAGGTTCGACCATGCAAACTCACATCGCCCAGATATCTTGCCGAATCAAACCAAATTTGCCCGATTATATATGAACATATTTGCTTTGCACTGTTACAGTTACTGCAAATAATTGTCGTTGACTGATCGGAAGTAATTGCCATATTTAATGTAGTATTATAGTAGTGTATTTATAATATTTGTAATTCCCCTGTTCTCTATAAATCTAAGTAATAAAATGATATTGAATTGACGATGCAAAAAGAAGATCCGTTTCATTTACGGGTGACAGTGTGTGAGACCGCTATACACTCCATAATATGGCGCGCGAAAGAAACATAAAAACAAACAAAATGATAAATAAGCAGAAAATACCTCTTAATGAGAGAAGAAGCGGCTTGCTGTCTTAGATTCTCGCCTAAAAATGCGGGCAATCCTAGAACATCTTGATAGAGTCTAGCCCGACTTTGAAGTAAAGCAGCAATATTGATAACTTTGCTGAACAGAGAAAAATGAGAAAAACCTGAGGTTTGTTCTGATTATGTGAATGAGAAACAATATCCGCGATTTTCTCAGTCTGTATAAATCTCTCTTGAACGTGTAAAGGGATTATAGGCTTATCCCTTTATATAAATGAAACCTTAAACTCCACTGGAGTTGAGATGGTTATTTCAAAAAGGAATAATCATTCACTCCAGTATGCTATTATCATAAAAAAGCCCTTCACCTGAGATGGAAATCCGTTCGTCATCGATTCCCACAAGTACCGCCGCTACTTTCTGTGACATTTTAGGGTATCAATTTAACGTAAAATTCACGGACACACAACGAGCCCCCCTGGTTAAAATGCGTTTAAATGGCGTATTTGGACATTTCTACGCGCGTAGAGCACATAAATATGCATGTTTTAAAAGTTGCTGGCAAAAATTTAGCTGTTCCTTTTTGCCAGGGGAGGGTCTCAATTTTTCCCAGCCAGCAGCTGAGTGTTAAAAAAATTTCCCAGCCAGGAGAGTAACATTACCACAGGAAGCCCGAAATAGTATAAAAAGTCGGGTATCCTTAAAAACGAGCACTAATAACTAAGTGCATTTTTAAGTGCTGTCACTTAAAATTTCATTTTTCAACATCCATGAGCAACTTGTGTTTCCCAGCAAAGGCGATATGCATAAATTGTTGCCAGGAACGGAAGGCGATGAATTTTTGCCAGCCAGCAAGAGACCACGATAAATATTTGCCAGCCAGCAGCGAAAGGGGGTGAGGAACAGCTTTTTTGAGGAACAGCTCCGTTGTGTGCCCGTGAAAATTACACCTTATGACTCCATTAATAGTGACTTAACATTCCCAGGCGTTTTAAAAGCCCAAACAGAGTTTCTCAGCTCATTAGAAGGATGGATCTTTAATGCGATTTACTAAGAATGTTGTTTTGTCGAGTAGTTCCCGCTCAATCCGGCTGGGCCATTCGGTGGGGTGAGCATCAGGCCCGAAGAAAAACGAGTGTTATGCTATTGTGAATCACTAATGTATTGCTCTGACGTTCGGCTCTAAGTATTGATCTGCTCAGAGGGCTCTCCTTATTGTCAAACAACATCTCTCTACGAAAATGGGAAATTTTAATGTTTGGAATTTAATGTTTGGAAATCCCCTTCGTCCTTAGTGGTATAGTGCTTGCAGTAGTGGAGGACCATAAATTGAGCCTTGGTTGACTATTATATACGTTATGCAAAGAATCCAATGTCTAAGGCCCTATTCATACCTAAGGCTCACAGTCGTGTCAAACTAAATGAATTGTATTTTTCAAATGAAGAGCATGACGGCTGAATCCGATTAAGTTTGGCGCGACAAATAAGGTTTGACGCGAAGTTGGCTCGATAGCGTCAGACGTCGCTCCGCACTGCGCGCGCACGCCACAAGCTCGACACCGTTTCAAACGTCGCGCTCAGTGTTGTGCCGAACTGAGTGCAGGTATCATACTGCAGGGAAATGCACGGAAAGTGGTATGTATTATGGAGTTTAACTCATTGGGATCGCCACATTTCTAAGATCGACGTCTGAATCAAATCAAAGTCGACTATGAATTTGATCTTGATGTTTGCCGCATCACAGCAGACTTTGTGAGATTTATAGAATCCCATTTTTCTACTCTTGGTTTTCAAACCGGAGGCATTTGATTTTAAGTGAGTTATTTCAAGGAAAAAGTCAATATTCTGAAAGAGAACTATATCCTAAATAGTTTTGCCAAGTTTTAAACTGGACAAATGCGCAAACTGTTTTTTTAAAGGGATCGGGACGATTGGAAGAGACGGCAATCATCCTATTTCTTCGATCGCCTGTGTAAACCAGATCGGCGGCTGTGCTACAATGTAGCTCTGCTACGATTAGGGCTACAGTTAATAAAGTTCCTTTTTCGTGACGTCAGGGATGACGTAACATCACATGGCCACGATGATGTAAACACCGCGCCAAATCACGAACCTCGCCATGCTTTGGCATATTCACGAGTCAAAAAGGTTTACACGTGTTTGTGCAAATTAAATGCACTATGAAATATGGTCCACGATAAAAGGTTTCTGCTGCTCAAAGGTCACAGTCGGCGCAGTTTGCCGGGAGGTGTTCGCGCCAGGCTGAAGTAGCGCTGAATCCGGAAGCATGTCGCCTGCTTGTATAGCGGAGCGCTGTTTTCTGTGGAGAAACCAGTGAGACGGATCGAGAGAAAGCCGCCGCCATCTTCGATTTGTGACGCGCGGGGCTTCTCGACAGAAAAACGTAGAAACAGCGCTTCACCGCCGGTTATATGTGAAACCGTGTGAATCGGCCCATCCCAAAAACATTTACAAAACAGCATGCAGGTGTGTACACGGCATTTGTTACTGAAATGTTAGAAAATCCTTCATATTTACTGACATTACTTGGACACCAAATGATCGAGTCAGGGGCTCGACGATTGCACTTGACAATACCAGACCGAGTCAAGGGCTCGAGGATTACACTTGACAATGATTAATTGTACTCGACAATACCAGACCGAGTCAAGGGCTCGAGGATTACACTTGACAATACCACCAGACCACACGCATACAGCCATCCCATACTACTTGACCCGAGTACGGTGTGTTATCGTAATGTGTTGTTTATTGTGATAGAGCTTCTAGTTGGGACTGCTACAAGTGGGCTAAAAGGTAGAATTACACCAAGAAATGCCAAACGGGTTTGGTGATGCGTGGACTGATTATCTTAAAGCACGCGACAGTTCACTGATGTTCATCCAAACTTGATGTACCACTGCACGTGTGCGCCAAGTAATATCAAACTTTGTCTAACTGCGATAACGCACCTAGTACGCCAAAAGACTGACCGCACAGATTTCGACGAACAATCGATTGCGCTATCTCCATCTTTTAATGCTTTTTTTTGCGCACCCAACGTTTGGCGCCTGCCAGCGCAAAATTGTAAAAATGTTCTGAATGTTGATAGCAAATAAATTGGATGATGAAATCGAGGGCCTAATCATGGATAAAATAAATGGTAAACTAACTCTACATCCATATCAGGAAGGAAGGAACAATTAATATAAAACATCAAAATGGACATATTTTGTACCGAACAATATTGGGTAAAATTAAGGTGAGGGTAATAGTGAAGATACTACATAACTAGCCCAGCGATCGTCCATAATCTCACATCGTCTCCTACTGTCTTGTCTTCTATATATCTATCTTCTAACTTTATTGAGTTTTGACGTATCACTTACCTAGAATCCCATCATGTACCACTCCGTCGTGACATCCTTACTGTACCTCTCTTCCTTGGACTGATTGAGTTGAATTTTCGACCGTTCTAGACAGTAAGCAGTATAAAAATGGATAAATATGTGAGTTATACCGCGACCGGTGTCTTCACTATGTTTAGGGTCAAGCGCGGCTCGAAACGGCCAACGGCCGGCGGGGGCTGCTAATGACATACTTTCTAGAGTATCGAGTTATCAAGATACGGGCTGAGAGGGCGCGCGAAACTTCAAGATCTTGGTTTGGTATTTATCAAAATCTCTATATCTATTTACAGCCACTTGTAAGACATTACTTCGCCTTATCGTCGCGTTGTGCGCCGCCCTTACAGTAACAGGAAAAGCATGAGAGAGTTGTTTTAGCATAAAATGACTGCGCAACGGCAGTACAAAGTCGCAACAAATATGACTACAAGATAAGCGCGTCAAATTACGCCAACATACCAAAAGGGACCAATAAATTTGAAAATCGCCTCTCTTTCACGTTAAAAAGTTTCTTGGAATTAATGCAATTAGAATCGCAAATATACCAACTGCTAGCTGCTAACTCCGGGTTATTAGCGCATGTTTTTGCTTTCAACGTTTTTAAGCGCTGGTTGGTGTATTTCGATCCAAGGAATTTTAGCGCATGCGCCCAGGATCGCAGCTATACTTTAGACTCATCAGGAAGCTAATGTTGATGTTTGCGTCTCTTGTCCGACTAGGCGCGCTCGTGCCGAAGGACACGCATAGAAAGGCGCGCTTATCTGTTTGTGGAGTCCAATCTGCTCGTCTTGGGGAACTAGGTCAACGACAACAAGTCTCGCCAAGTGAAACAGAACCGTCTGTGCAAGAAGATCAACATTTCCGAACAAGCACTTGGAACTTTGCGAAAGCTGATCTGTTTAATTGATCATCTGCATGGTGCATGCCATCGCGAATAAATGAGCGGCTCTCGACAGATTTTTTCGCTATCCTAAAACGTCTAGTTCTGAAGACAAAAACTTGATAGTCACTCCTCACTTGGTAGGACCCAAATACAAACTGGCCCTCAAACTGGTCCCGCGCGGGACATTTTGATATCGAGGCTATATTGAGGTTCATGAAATAGAACTATGGCGGACACAAATTGAGTTGGATTTTGAAAGACAATTCACCAAGCATCTTTTCAATGGCAACATAACAACCAGGATGACAACGAATAAACATAAAAATCAGAGAAGGAGTCAGCGACAGACAGGTACGTATCCTCAACCTCGTTTCAAATTTCAAAACTTCTTAGTTCTCAGTTCTTAGGACGAACAATTTGACTTTTGAAATTAAATTAAATAAATGAAAATGAAATGTATGCACTTGTATACCGCAAATTATCTATAGATATGTTCAAAGTATTCTTCGAAGCGTTTTCAAAAATAGTGAAATAGTCACAATGTTGTCACACATGAAATTTCCACTCGTAGAGAGTTCCCGGGTCTAAGGTTCGCTACTAAAACGCAACGACACAAACATGTTTCTATTTTTCCTAATTTATATTTCTCTTTTTTTTCGTCCTCTTTTTCCTTCTGCTTTTGTTTCAATTCACTCTGCCACTTCTTGAGATTTCGTTGTCAAAATCTGGCTTTTCGGGTACGTAAATGCAAGATTTTAACCTTGTTGTAAGCTGCGTTCACAAGACGGCAATTCTGTAATTCCTAGCAAACCCAAGAATTAAAGGCACATCATTCGAGCCCATTTCTCAGAAACATCGTTCGGTGTCGGGGGGCCGGCGGCCAGGCATTGAAAAAACATGTCTTATGTGACGGATTCACACGCTACGATTTGTCGAGCCACCGATTTATGCTTCATTCAGTGTCGAGTCTGTCGACACCTATCGCACAAGGTTTTTTCGTGTCGGGCCGATTTTCCTTCGGGCAAATGAATACACCGCGGTTCAAAGTACAATCGGCCCGACAAATCGCAACCATCAATTAGTAAGGCGGCTGACGGAAACTGGCTTGCCTGAAAAAGTCAATCTATTTTTATAATTCTGCAAACTCACACTTTTTTCTTGGCGAATTGTTTTTAATTTGTGAGGTAAATAGAGCAGTTTTTATGTACGACAATTGGACTACAGTATTTAATTATGGTAATGTGATTGGAGTGAGATTACGTCATCAAAATGTCG